>JACXGM010005305.1:11727-35547 GCA_016801145.1 Umbra pygmaea | reverse complement strand
ACACACACACACACACACACACACACACACACACACACACACACACACACACACACACACACACACACACACACACACACACACACACACACACACACACACACACACACACACACACACACACACAGGCGCGCTAATCCGTTCCACCACACCTCCTGAGAGGTTTTTCAGTCTTTGAGCATTCTGAACGCACATCCGGTGCCAGGCAAACACACGGCTGGCCCTGCGCTAAAAGCCTGTCAGGCCGAAGAGGGGCGGGAAGGGGAGGGAGAGAAAGGAGAGCAAGGCAATGTGAGTTGTGCTAAAAGTAATCAAACAAGGAAAAACAGGTTGTTCTGCAGATGGCTGCTCAGGGAAGTCCTGGGATTCATTTCCATAGCACAGACGGGACCTGTCAGAGTGCTCATGTGAGGATAGCATGGATGGGGGACACGCCGGGCTGCCTCTGCCAGCACACCGCTTCCTGGTGCCTCATGTGATTTTTGAATGTTACTGTACTGTGACGTTTACTCTGTCACGTGTCTGTGCCTAGGTGTGACTGAGTGAGTGGAGCTGGGGTTTTGGCATTCTCTCAGTAGTCAAATAGAGAATTGTAAGGATGCTGCATTCATCCAATTGTAGTATTTAAACCAGTGGTTTTTGAATGTTAGGTGCCAACCTGTAGTAGAAATGCTAGAAAGATTTTACACCCAAGTTTTGGTTTACTCCGGCATACTTTTCCCACTGCGGTTGAGTCAATCTCCACTACATCCGCCTGCCTGTTTTGATCTTGCAAATACATCATGTGATCTGTCTTTTTCTGTTGTTCACAGATTTGCCACTAGGGATGATAGGACAGTGAGCACCATGCCTGTCACATGGTCAGCTGCCACGCCCTTCGTTATTGTCGCTTTGCTCAGGATTGCGCAGTCGCAGCTGGTGGATGGACCTCTGGTTCCAGGTAAGAATGCATGTTGTCTTCATTACTACGTGGTCGTGTGATAGTTACCATAGAAACCTGTACTTTCTGCATGATTATCTTGTTTGTCTACAAATTGTTCTGTCTGATTGTTTGACACAAAGACATCTTTTCCTCAGATCCAATCTGTGGTATTTGTGGATCTAAAAACATGCTCTAATTTGGACTTTAAAAGACGAGAATTTAGATGCAAGTTAAGGGTAAAATGGTTTGAGATGGCATATCTCTAATTAGATGAAGCTGGTCACTGACCGGTGTTTAATGTTGGATTGATTTCCTCTGAGTAAATTCAGAATGCTGCCAAGAACACAAACTGTTTGACGGCAGGGCCAAGACTTAGGTCTATTATAGGAACCTGTTTAATCAGCTCAAATGACTCTTGTCATTTTGATGCAGTAAAGCCTTCCAGAAATCTTTGATTGCTTTGCCTCGAAGGGGATTACCGTGTATGGGGATGAACATGAAACAACCCAGAGCTGACACTTTGACAACGCCTGTGAGAAAAATAAATAAATCTCACCTATGGAGACAGGAACTTTTAGTGAGACTGTTCCTTATTCAGGGTGAGTCAGGGTACGGTGGCAGTATGGAGAGGTATAAGAAAGACAGAGCCAAAAAGCTGAAGTGAGAGCAATCAAGAGAGAATAAGCTTTGACTGTCACTCAAAATTCACAATCAATCTTCGCCTCGGCCATCTTTATTTCACCTTATTCCCTCCCTTGCCTCTCACATCCCTTGCCTCTCGTTTACTTTCTTTCCCCATGTTCTTCCTTCAATCTTCTTTCTTGTTTACGTTCTTTTTTTTCACCACCATCGAGGAAGCAATTTACTTGTCAGCTAGAGCCAGTGTCCCTCCCTCCACCATAGTGAAATGTGACTGTGCCCAGGCTGTGTGCAGCGTGGAGTGGAAGCTGCAGTCATTTCAATCACAGTCGGCTTTGTACTGGAGCTGTTTTCAACATGCCTTTGACTGGCAGTGTCCAGTGTAGGACCTGTAATAAGTAAGCTCTCATGTAGTCCTACGTTCAGTGCACCAAGCTTCAAGTTATTTGATGGCCAGTGAGTGCATTGTTAAGGACTTCAACAACGTGAAGGCAATGTATGTGAATTTTCAAACATTAGCCTGTACATTAATTGATAGTCCTGCCTCTATAACCGCTTGACATAATGTCCCTGAATGTGATTGGTTGCTTGTTGCGGTGCGGCTGTAATCATTCCTCATTACCACTCTCCTGGTTATTTGCTGTTGGTCATTGTTTCCAGGGTGATATCAATAGCTTCTTCTTTCGGTTAAAATGACAACTTGTCAGATAATTAAATGTGAAACAATTCACTGTTCTGTATGCTAAACAAAGCTATGATATGCTGTTGCTCAAGTCAAGCCATTCCATTTCAATTGATTTCCCAGCAGAAAAAGTGAGAGAATGTTTAATGTACATTGGCCAAACGTGTTTCTTTGGACAAAAGTGTCAGCTTCACATAGAAAATGTAATTGTAAAGATCTCTGGGAAAGATGGTGCCACTTCCAATTTCTCTCTTTGAGTAGGTTTGAAATGTCAAGGGAAGCCATTTTCCTCCATTTGTCTAAATACCTCTTGTCAATAGTCAAGTTGAACACAAACATTTCCCATAAGCTTTGCTTCGTTTCTCTATATATAATGTCATATTTCATGATTTTCTCAAAAAATGTTTCATCCTGCTTAAGCTTTGAGATGATGACCCGCCTTTTGACTTTTTGTTTCCTCAGTTTATCAAAGCTAATTAGCATCAGGGTGATTGTCAAAAGCCTCACTGTGAGAGGATATGTTCCAGAGAAAAGACAGGACACTCGACGAAATGGCACATCTTTTTTTGTTACTATATTTTTCCCTTTTTTTAACCATTGATTTTTTTTAGGATGTAGCAAACATTTTGGTGTCAGTCTGGACCTGTTTGTTTTCCTGTAAATATACAGTACACAAATCCTTTCTGCAGTTTACCACTCTAATCACACTTGTCGCTACAAAAGCCTGCAACACATTTGGCCGCCTCTCCTTCAAATTCTCTGCTGCTAATGATTGGAACAACTTACAAAAATCCCTGAAACTCGAGTCCACCATCCCCATCACTACTTTTAAGGCATTACTTTCAAATCTACTGACTGACCGCTGCACATGTGGACCCCCTCTCTTTGCCCATTCATGCCCTAACGTATTCATTAAAGCCTTAATGCATATTGCACATAATCAACTGCACAGCTGTCTTTGTATAATTTGCACATTACCATTTTCAGCCATGTTCATCATGTTACCTATCCTATTGTCATTTCTCTTGTACTGTCACTTTACATTCCAATAATCTACCTCTCTATTTTAAACTTTATTTACACTGAATGAACAGTATAGTTTTTAATCTAACACCGTTTATATGTGTAACTGTATACCTGAATGTTTGTACTTCAGCTCAGGCCTGGCAATGTTATTGGATAGAAATGGAGGTTATACATTGGTTAACCTCTCCTGCCTGATAAACTATCCGTTTCAAACAGACATGATTCTAGCATCTATTGCTTTTCTGCAGGACTATGGTCATTTCGGTGCTAAGCGTATTTAGTCTTTCCAATGCCTCGTGTGAGACTTCTGGTGAATGGGAGAATTCGGTGGAAAATAGACACCCTTGATGTACGGATGAATCGTACATTCTCAAAGGTGTCTGGGGCTTTTTTTCCCCATCCATATTCCTCTGTCGGAATAGGATTTGCGACTGCTGTTATCTTTCCATGTTTAAACACTTCTTGTGCATGTTGAACTATTGTTTGAAGATGATAAATCAGATGTCTGAACGTGGGAAATTGCCTGGTGACTAGGTTTTTCACAGGTGCAGAAGGATCCTTGTTTAATCCACCATTTCCTCCTTGTCAAACAAGCTGCAGCCCAACCTTCTCAGAATCTGACAGTAGCAACAGGTCTCTTGTGTCCTCTTCCTGTTTGCCTGTCAGATGAAGCAAACGAAACCCAGACAGGCAGTGGGCTTCTCATCGCTCAGACCCACTCGCTGACAGTGGGGTTTGGGTGGCCGTTGAATGTTTCACTGGACACTGGACCCTCTGTGTTTAGTATTCAGCGGGTGTACATGCCACCCAGGGGTGAATAAATATGGTTAATCCTGCGCTATATGAAGGATATTGAATTAGACACGATCCTACTGACCTTTTTAAATTACTGAGGCAAGTGTGCACGACGGCTGGTTTATAAGAGGTAGTACCAAGATGGAGGCTTCGTTGAGGGGATTGGAACTCCTGCTCCTCTCCATAACTGTTCTGCACCGTAAACACCAAGCACTGACACTATCACTTTTTTTCATTTGCTCTCTCTCACTTTCTCTCAGTGGCTCATCATTCTTTAAGGCCTTACAGACACACACACGCACAAACATTTGTCATTCTATGCTTGTGGGGACCTGAGCCCTAACCTTGTCCCAGAAATACACATTCCCTATTTCCTAGCCCTATAACCTTAACCCTGACTCCCCACTCAGGAATGTGCCTAGCAACATTTAGATGTACTGCTGCTCTGTAAGATGGGATCCAAGCAGCTGTGGACTAAAATCTGAAGGTCAATTCTGATGTCTTTTTGCATTTAAAACAAGGAGAGAACTCTACTGGTTTTGCCTGGCTGTTCTCCATGGCGCCACATTGTACTTACGTCCAGTCCCTTGCCAAAGATGCTGGATCTGACTGGCAATAATACAACATCTTACTTTGGCACACAGCAGAGGAAAGCTTTTTACCAATGAGAAAGGCAAATTCACATGACGTGAAACAAAGTCTTTTTTCCCCTTGCCAACTTTTAAGAAGAGCGATTGCTGATTGCTCTCTACAGCACTTTGTAAATTGCCCTGTAATTGTGTTTGGGTGAAAAATGTTCATTTCACCACAGCATTTTCATTTTTCTCCCCAGGGTGACAGCAGCGTTTTTGGAAAGACGGATTGAAGGAGAGCTATTTCTCGTAATGAATATTTCTTCAAAAAGGAACTTGAGAAAATTTGCAGGTTTAAACTGTTGGTTTAAGACCTATGAAAAAGAACATTTGTTAAAACAGAATGCTCCAGTTCTCTAACAAGATGCTTGTCAATTGCAGTTTCAGATTGTTTGTTCCTTGAAGAGGGTCTTTTGTGATAAAATGATAATCAATACAGTACTATATAATTATAAAATATTAGTTACTATCTAAATATTTTATCTTAAAAACGAATAATACAGTGTGGTGGTTTCATATTATTGTTATGAAGCTGATTTACTTTGAAGGGTCTGGAAAATTATCTGTGGCAAGACGACATCATGGCTGGTAACTCATAAAGTATTTGAATAAATTCACCAAGTAATAGACAGAAACTGCAGTAACTACTGTATATGTGCAAATCTGGTAGACACTTGTTATTGCTACAAATGGTCCTACCAAGTATCAACATCAGGGGGTTAATACCTTGTTGTTTTATTTCCTGGTAACCTGTTGTATCATATTTAAACATAGTTTAGCACCTTTAAATTATGTTTGAAGTCTGTGTTAATCAAAAGGACAGAATCGTAATTGAATATGTTTTACATAATGTTTAATAGTTTACATATTTACCTGATCAATTTGGTCTTGAGTAGGGACTTCCCAAAACTTGTGAACTCAGAGTTTCTCAGAAAAATACTTTTACTCAAGTAAATGTCCACCATCTATACTTCCGCGATTGAACTCACAGGTGCCCAATCTGGACACGAGTCACTGGATAGCGACTTGGCAGGATGGTTAATCTGATTTATCGAAATCCCGGGCAGCGTTCTGCCGATTTGCGCAGCCTCATGCAGGAGGCCCAGGGAAAGTCAGAGAACCCATAGTCAGGCTCGAACCTAATGACTATCATGACATAGACTGTCATGCAGTGCACTCTGTCACATAAGAACAATTCTCTGTTTTCAGAATATGTACATGTATGGCTAATTTGAGATGAATTTATCCTGTTATGATCAACCCTGTGATTTTGCAATATTTGCTATTGTAATTTATTGAGAGGTGTGCTCTTGTGAAATAGTGGATCTATCCAAAAATCTAAAAAGTAAATACACCCTTCTACCCATGGTAACAGTTTAAATTGCATTGAATTAGTGGATTGAACCAACTATCCAAGGTAAGAGTTCACAATCTTTGCAATTATTTCCCCTCTTCCATTCAGTTCTCCTGCAACTCATGCAGCTGCAGTTTCCCTAGTTTGGCATAATCTGTTTGGACACTGCAAAGACGAAGAAGCACCTGTCTCTGGGAGATGAGTTTCAATGAATCAAAAAAGGAGCTTAGTATATACAGTTGTTTATATAGGATGCAAAGCCATTATAAAAGTATAACAATAAATGTCCAGTGAGTTTCTGGACCTCAGAATGGAAGTTTCACTTCCTAGAATTTAGCTGAATGTCAGATTGTTTCATGACTTGACTTGGCAATGAACAATGTGAGAATCTAACAATGACTCGTCCTTTTGTTTGACAGAAATAATATCCACTGTGCTGTGTGTTCTCTGAGGCAGGCTACCACATGTAAATCTGCTACATGGGATACGCCTAAAATGTAGGACAACCAGTGAGACTGATCATGGAAGTAATCATGGAGGTAATTAGTACCGGTGCTGTTAATTGGATGCTACTGTCGGATATTAGCATACAGCACAAATAGAAACTGCATAGGCACAAATCCTTTGTTTAAATGCAGCATAAAGACAAAAATGGTTCCCCGGTCTTGGACGACAATCATCATTTTTTTCCCACCAGTTGACGTTTCTCTATTGCTGAAAACCTCAATCTCTCCATCTTTCCATTTCCTCTTCATTTTCCCTTGCTCTGACTAAAGAAAGGCCTAGGTGATTGTTTGAGCATTCACGCTTTTTCGCATCCCTGATTTAACTGAAAGGAGACTCATTCCATAGATAACCTTATTTTTTCAACCAGCTCACCATATTACCATGTCCCGGGGCATTGAGCTGGGTACTTCTCACATCTGTCTCTCTCTCTCTCTCTCTCTCTGTCTTTTCACTCCATCCAGTAGACATTTAATTACATATCAAGGCCAGGACACTGTTTCTTCATCACACCCCGTCTGCCCTGAGGACAACATTTAATGATGAGAATCAACGCGGAAGGGGTCAGGAGATGTCTGTTTCTTTAGGGCTTCATCGCACGTGTTCCAGCTGCACCTGATTCTTGTATTTCGTTTTTCAGGCTCTGAGTGACGTGTCCTCAACTCCAACATCCATGTTCTGGTTCTTCATTTTGCATATGTGACTACTTTTGAAGCACCTTCAACGAGCAATGTTTACTCTCGGCTTGTACTCAACAACAGGCTTCATGTAGTCCTCTGCTAAATGACGTGTCACTTGATAACAGGGAAACACATTTAAAAGAACAACAGACAGTATTTTTTTGAGCCATTGTGTCAAATCCAAGAGGATTGGTAGAGGGTTGACTGATGTACTGAGGCAAGTAAGACTGATTGTATGGAAATTAATCAAGATCAACAGAACAGATAAAGCTCCATAATGTCATCATAAAAATGCTGACATTTCCAGTAGCCATTACCAACAACACTCCCACACACACACCAACACACACACAGCTAGCTACAACCTCCCTCTACACCGACTCACTTGTAAAACATGCCTCGTTAGCGCTCTTTTTCTTCCAAAACAACAGCTTTAAGAGCCCAGTTTGTTAAAGACTGCTAAAGACCTATTGTACGTAAAAGCTTGATTCTCTCTGTGTTGCTTTTCCTCATGGAAAGTGTTTCAGCGTGGGGTGTGCCTTAACATTTATGCAGATGTCTCCAGGTTTCCATGGAGACATCAGACTAACACCTCTGAGTAGCTGCACCTTCTTCGCTGTACATTATTTTCCCCAATTACGCCAAGTCCAATACGGAGGCCGAATTTTCCAAGATGGAGACATGTCGTCTGAAGCACACCTGGCTGAGCCATTCTGCTGCTAGTCACAATTTGAGGCGAGGCAACATTTTCTGACACCAACCTATCCCATCCCAGACAGTGCTATGCCAACTTGCACCTTCACATGTGAACTTTCTGGAATTGTTGGTATGCTCGGGCTAGGATTTGATCACAGGCCCACATTGACCCCGCTGTGTTGCGAGGCGGTGACCTCACCACGGTATTGTTCAGGAAATACACATGGGACACACGGGATAGACACATTTTATACATGGGTTGTGGTGGTCAGACTTGTAGTTGGAAGGTTGTCAATTTGTTCTCGAGCAATTCACTTTACCCTAAGTTGGTCAAGGGAAGGTCCCTTTAATGTAAGTCACTTTGAATAAGAGGGTCTGCTAAGGTATTAAAATGTAAATATAAATGTTGGTCTGAATCACTTACTCGTGATAATTAAAATGAACCTCTGTGAAAGTTCTGCTTGTCGCTTTTGCTGGAAATTCCTTGCATTATCTTAGGAACACGTACCGGCTCTTCAAGCTAATGGTCAAGCCTGGGCAGAGCCAGGTGTGTGCGTTATGAGGAAAGCAGTGTCCCCGCTGGGCCCAGACCCAAACCTGCAATGGCACTCAACAGGACCTCGTCTGGGGCTGTCGATTCAGATTCAGCACAGAGCACTGGTAAATGAGGAACATTGAGAACTAGCAGACCACCTGAACGTTGCCCATGATTGGAAATCTATGTTTGTACGTGCTGGGAAGGACAATGAATATGTCTTTGTCTGCTTCTAAGAAATCACACATTGGGTGGCCAGGACACTTTTCTTGATTTTCACAAAATAATGGAGTGCTCCATACAGTGTTTTTTCAGGTTGCGGTAGCCTATTTGTATTAGTGTGTGTGTGTTTCGCCCACTTTGTATGATTGGAATGGAATCTGTAATTGTGGCGCCATGCATGTACATTTTCCTGTGGAGTGATGGAAGAGCTGGCTTTTCAGTACTCTCCCTAGGTATTTCATCAAATGCTGCAGTGCCAGCAGAAGTTTGTTGAATTAATAAACATTGCGGAATGACTGATTATTACTTCAGGGTGTGGTTTGTTTATTTGTTGATACATCTGTAGAAATCAACAAAAATCACATCAGGGGCCTGTCCATCATTCGTGAAAAGGTTTTAGTTTTGGTTGGGATCTCATATTTACCACGACATTAAATCCCCTAGCCTGGTACCCTGGTGTAGCTATGCTTTGATGCCTTCGTACAGAAGATTCTTGATGCTCTGTGTGTCTTAGAGATTTAGAGCATTTTAAAGTACTGAATTGCAAGCTCAATTTCGAAACCCTCATGTTTTTTTCATTTCCATTTGAGATTAGATATTAGAGATGACCCCCACCTTCTCTTCTCCACTCCCATTTTTAAATGCAGGTTATTTCATTCTTTCATTGCCAGTCAGAACGGTGCGTGCATCTCCAGCAATGGACCTGTGTCAGGCTGTAATTGTCAGCGTCCCGCTCTGGCTCAGATGCCGCCCAGCACTTTGCATGTGAAAGGAGGGGCGAACGGAGAGGTGAGCGCTGAATTAATACCCAAACCTCCTTTTGTTCTCCGACGCTTCACCTCCCACAGCCGGGAGATAGGGACAAACGATGAGGAGGAGGAAGAGGAGCAGGAGGAAGAAGGGGAGAGGTCAGAACTCCCCAATGCAATCCTACTCATCCACAAAGTCAAACTCAGCGAAACCAGACGTGGGTCTGATCTTTTTTCAGTTGTAATTCTCTTGAACCCTGAAACACAGCAGACGGACTCTGTTAAACTCTGGACATTGTCTAATGCTGTAGAGCAGTCACAAAATGTACCAGTGTTTTTTTTGTGGTCATAAACATTTTTGGCGCATTATGATTTTCTTTCAGCATGCATTCAAACAGTGTATTGTAATAATACATTTCATAACATGCCAGACTGGACTGGGCGATCAACAGATGTTGGCTTTAGTCTTCACCTTTCACTGATTGGTGTAGTGGGCATTACCCAAGTGTGCTGCACGCAACCTTTGGCGAGTAAAAAATGTCCGGAAACACCAATGCTGTTTTCCCAGTTTCAGGCCAACCCATCTCATTAATTTGAGTGAGTATATATATTTGGGATTAACTGTGTTTGTTCTATATGGGATGGCAGGGTGTTAAACAAACATTACACCTAGGAGTGTAGATGGTAAATGCACGTAAATGCCATTAAAGCACCTGTTTTAGTGGTGAAATTGTGTTTACTCACATTTAGTTAATTATTGTTTACCAACAGCATTTATCCTAAACTGAAAACGTTAATATTTGTCATGGATTGTGGATACAAGAGTGGGCCGGAGGAAGATGCATTTCCAGTGTAGATTATGTTTATTCTTAAACAACACAGTACTTGAGGGAATGTATCCGGCACACAGAATAATAAAAACAGCTTACTGTAACAAAGACTTTAGACTAGAAAATAACAAAGTCTAAGTAAATGTACGTGGCTTACTTGAAACTTGGAACATTCCAGCTTGGAAACAGATGGAAAGACGGGAAACCGGTAGACATCCAAGACAGCAAACAATGACCAACAACATAGGGAGAAACCGAAGGGATTAAATAAAGAACTAACGACTAACGTAATACAGCTGGGAACAGTTAACCAAAACCACTAAACACAGGATAAATCATATAAGGACATACAAAGACAATGGCGACTCTGGGCGCGACATAGAAGAGACGGCCAGGCAACAGGGGACACTGAGGGTGGCCAGGCAGCATGAAAGCCTGGCGGGTGCCAGGGAGCAGGAAATCCTGGCGGGGGACAGGCAGCAGTAAAGCCTGGCAATGGGCAGGCAGCAGGAAAGCCTGGCAATGGGCAGGCAGCAGGAAAGCCTGGCAGGGGCCAGGCAGCAGGAAAGCCTGGCAGGAGCCAGGCAGCAGGAAAGCAGCAGTAGGTAGCTCTGGAAGCTTGGCGGCAGCGGAAGGTAGCACTGGAAGCTTGGCGGCAGCGGAAGGTAGCACTGGAAGCTTGGCGGCAGCGGAAGGTAGCACTGGAAGCTTGGCGGCAGTAGCGTAGTAGTGGCAGGTAGCACTAGTAGCATAGCAGCGGCAGGTAGCACTGATATCATAGCAGCGGCAGGTAGCACTGGTAGCGTAGCAGCGGCAGGTAGCACTGGTAGCATAGCAGCTGTAGACTCAGGCTGTAGTGCGGCTGCTATAGACTCAGGCTGAAGTGTGGCTGCTGAAGCATTTTCAAGGTCATCGTACTATGAAGAGGTTTGTGGCGGATTAAGAGCACAGATGGGTTTGTGCAGATAAAGGCATAATGAGGATTGTTACTGCCAGACAAATTCAACGTATTAAGGGAGCAGCTACTAAAATGCCATTACAAAGCAGCAAACAGGTATTTGAAGCTACTGGTGCCTCTGGAGTCCCGCAAACCTCAAGGTTAAGGATCCTCCAGAGTCTTGCAGTTGTGCATAAACCTACTATTCGGCAAGCCCTAACCAATTCTCACAAGCAGAAACGTTTACAGTGGGCCCAGAAATACATGAACACTCATTTTCAAACAGTCTTGTTTACTGATGAGTGTTGTGCAACCCTGGATGATCTAGATGGATGGAGTAGTGGATGGTTGGTAGATGGTAGCCATTTCCCAATAAGGCTGCAATGTCAGCAATGAGGTGGCAGAGTCATGTTATGGGCCGGAATCATGAGGAGAGAGCTGGTAGGCCCCTTTATGGTCCCTTACGGTGTGAAAATGACTTTGGCAAAGTATATAGAGTTTCTGACTGATCACTTTCTTCCATCATACAAAAAGAAGAACTGTGCCTTCCGTAGCAAAATCATCTTCATGCATGACAATGCACCATCTCATGCTGCAAAGAATACCTCTGTGTCATTGGCTGCTATGGGCATAGAAGGAGAGAAACTCAGGTTGTGGCCCCCATCCTCCCCTGACCTCAACCCTATTGAGAAAATTTGGATCATCCTCAAGCAAAAGATCTAGCCTATGAGGGTGGGAGGCAGTTCACATCAAAACAGCAGCTATGGAAAGCTATTCTGACACCCTGGAAATAAATTCAAGCAGAAACTCTCAATAAACTCACAGGTTCAATGGATGCAAGAACTGTGAAGGTTTACATGTAACATCTGTTAAGATGTGTGTGATTGAATAAGCTTTTGATTTCATTAAATATGACCTCCTAATGCTGCTAATTCAACAAATGACCATTTTCAGTTTGTTACAACCTATAAAATTATTTCAAACTCTGTTGTGCATAATAATTTGGAACAGTGCATTTTTTTTTTTTAAATACTGTTTTCATTGTGTGGTTTGTTCAATGAAATTTGATTTATACCTCAACGGTTGGTGACTTGAAAATTATACTGACTGTAATATGCATCAACTATTTAGGAAAACCAGTGTAATATATCATTTGGATAATAATTTGGAATGCAGTGTAGTTCTGTATGCAATAAAGGTTCATTATGGGAAACGGGTCATTTATCTATTGCCCCAAAGACAACAATTTGTGCGACCAAATCATGTTTTTGCGCCAGTAACTAAAAACGTTAGTAGCGCAAGTGCCACCAGTGGAAATGGTTAACGTAGAGCCCTGTATGTGGTTATTGAACACAAAGACTGTTGCTTCCCACTCACAACAACCCACAAAAGAGTCTGTTGGACAGAGAGGACCCTCACTACCTGAGTGTGTTGTGGAGTAATATGTGTGTTTGTTTGTGTTTGTGTGATTATGAATTATGGATGTGTGTGTGGATACAGTATAATGAGTAACACAGTGGAGATGCTGAAGAACCATAATAGACCAGGTTCTGCTTCATAAGTGAGAGAGCTGATAACCTTTTTCCGTCTTCTCTTTGTTGTCTAGCTACATTCTTAGTAAGTTCTTATCAGATGGCTCAGTGGGTAGGGAGTCAGACTTGTAGTCAGAAGGTTGCCAGTTCGGTTCCCGACTGAGCCAAATGTAATTGTGTTTTTGGGCAAGACACTTTACCCTTATTGCTCCCAGGTCATTGCTGTAAATAAGAAATTATTCTTAGTCAACTTACCTGGTTAAATAAAGGTTAAATAAAAAAATTAAATGAATGTTGCCTTTTCATTTTTTCTGTGTAATCACACGAGCCCAATTGAGCAATTGCTCTTAAGTGAAGTTTAAAGTACAAGGATATTGAAGTATTTAGTCTTTGAAATATCACTATAATACAATTGTTGCATAAGGCACCAAGAAATGTATAGTGAAGCAGATCTTTTTGTATTTTGTCCTTATCCTCATCACACCATTCAGTATCACAGCGTGTGACAAAATGGAGGAAGAATGCTGTTTCATTACTGAATGGGTGGTGGGAAATTGCTACTTCTGAAATTGTACATAACAGTTGGATTCCAGTCTTGTTTAGTAATTTTCCCCATCATTTATGAATGGATAATACATTTCATTTCCTTAGGATGTGGAATGTTTTACATGACCATTCATTTCTTCTAAATCATTATTTTAAAAAGTCTCAAACTTTGGCCAGTTAACATTCTAGCTTCCAGCTCCTCGCGTTGAAGCAGTAATAACCCAGGGATTCTCCAGGAACAGATGTTTGTCTTCTGCCCATCCTTCTATGGTATCCTGTATGTTTTTAGGAAATGAAAGTGGCTATGCGTTTTATGAGCTGTTCTTATCTCCCACCAGTGTTGTCGTCCTCCTTCGTACTCATAATGCCCCTGGTCCCTCATACTGCAGGCAGGGCCATGCCTAACCTCCCAGGATAAGAGCTGGCAGAGGACAAGATAGGATTACTGTCTAGACTTCAGGAGGGCTTCTGCTTTATGGAAAAAGTTAGCAAAAAGATTAGAAGAAACATATGCTCATACATCTGTACATAATACCTGATTTGAATTCCACAAGATTGAACGAACTCTCTCTGTATGGACTGTATAACAAACTGTGTAACAAATAAAGATACTGCAAATAATCTGTCTTTGTGTCTCTGATTTGACTATTGATAGGTATGTGTTTGTGTAAATATATATTTTTTGTTTTAATCCATAAACTTCACAACATTTCTTCCAATATTTTTTTTAAATTCTAAATATCATCATTAAGAGCATTTATTAGCCGAAAATTGGTCAAAATAACTACAGAGATGTAGTGTTGTCAGACATCAAATAATGCAAAGAAAATAAGTTAACTTGGGTAGAGTTCAGAAATTACAATTTGCTGGAATAATATTAATAATAATTAATGCGTCTTTTCATGCTCTTAGCCAGTCTTTCACATTGATGTTGAGTGACTTTTTATGTAACTCCTGGAGCAAAATAATTCAGGCAGCTTGGCTTTGTTTGATGGCTTGTGACCATTCCCATCTTCCTCTTCATCACTTTCAATGGGGTTGATTTAAGAAACCTTTGCAGTGGTCTCTTAATTTTTACAGAGCTGTATATATAAAGGTTTCTCCTTTGCTGAAGTTACCGTGGACCTGTTAGAAGCAATTTTGGAGTATCAGATCACTATTCAACTTTTTTAATAATAATTTTCTCTTCTCTGTTTTGTCTTTTTTGGAAAGCCTCTTTAGTACCATGCATTATTATTATAGTACAGCATAAATATATGTTGTATACTATATTTACAAAAGTATAATAGTCAAGACAAGCATGCTATTTCCTGTTCCACATCTTTCCTAGAGGGCCCACTGCAATAAAGGGATATGGTTAAATGAAATCCCTGCATTGCTGAACATCGTGATAAAAGCTTGATATGCAATATGAATCTATTCAGAATCACTTCAGAACAACATCACCTGATCAATTATCTGTATTTACAAACACAAACACACACACATGCAGAAGCCACTATAAAATATGACTAAACAGATTTAATATCATCACTCTTCTGAAACAGCTCATTTTCATAACAAAGGCTGAAATCCGATTAGCCGGCTATCTGCACCAACTACCACCCAGGAAATTGAAAAGGTACATAAAGAAAGCGTGCAATTAATTGGGAACAAAAGCTATTGGCAGGATCTCCACGGTTATCACTTTGCATGGAGATCGCAGGGGCGGGTGACATTGGTTTTATTACAAACGTGCGACGATGATGAGGTGGATGAAGATGAGGCGAGAGAGAGAGAGTGCTGACGAGGGCGAACTGGGATCGGAGGGGCGGAATCAGTCACTGGCTTGATGCCAATCATAGGGGCTCAAGGATGCTGAGAGGACAGGCGACCCTGCCATGTGATCACATGACATGAGGGGACCTGGACGGGGGGTTAATCACACACAGCTGGGGCAGCAGTAACACATAGCGCACACACACACACAAACACATTACAACAGGCACATCTGTTTCTGTAGACATAGTGTTGATGATGATGGTTGCTGTTCCACCTCTGTCAGGTGACACATATCAGGTGTCAGCTCATGGATGGTCGACCCAATGTGCTCCTCTTCTGCCTCCCCCTGCATTGCTGGATGTTCAGACTGCTCAGCAATTCTCTAGTCCTCCCTTTCTGTCAATCTCCCACTCTCCATCTATCTTTCTCTCTTGCTCTCCCTCTCTCGCCGTCCGTCTCTCTCAGGTTAATGCCATGTCGCCTGACAGGGCTGGAGAGGGCAAATGGCGGGGGCCACTTCCCCCATGATGCAGCTGCTCAGAGCTGGGTCTTATTGCACCTGTCTATCAGCTCCCCAGGTGCTGCTCCACCTCACTCGTGCCCTTGCTTTATCACGTCAACAGGCTGACTACATTAGCCAGGCTTGACCTAGGACAGAGTTGGACAAGTCTGAGACAACTGTTTTTGACGCTCTGATTGTTAAATAAACCTGGTCTTGCCGATGGCGGACATGTTTATTGGATTACTTTATTCAGTTTAGGTCATCAATTGTGGATTGATTTTCTTTAATGTGCGGAAGTTGTGGAACTGACGATGTGGTTAAAACAGGACGAAACTTCAAAGGTGCCTTCTGCTGTCAGGATTAATATTGCCATTCACATAGGCAGGGGTTTCGGAGCGGGGAGAAAAAGGTTACTAAGCATAGGGCTCTATCTTTTGGGGGGCCCTCAAATTCGAGAATAAAGATGCGAGGGCCCCACCGAAACATCTTATGCACAGGGCACCGAACTTTGCTTCTTTCCTGCACGGAGGGCTATTAAATACTCTGGTTGTCCTCATCAAAATGACAGTATGTACAGTGACCTGTGTGGGTGACAGTTGGCGGCGTTGGCTTAATTCATTCTGCTTTCCATCTGAACAGCAATACTGAAGGGGCCTTCAACCTGTCTGTTCGGCTTTTCACTACTCATAAATTCAAAGCACACACGCAATCCACTCTACTCGCCCATTCTAACTCCTTCACATTACCATAGATAAATGCACTTCATAATCTCTGACAGGTCTTTTTTACTACTGTCACTGCAACGGCATCAGATTAGCTGGGGGGGGGGGGCTCTTTGATTGGCTAGAGGACTGGCTGGTCCGATGCTGTGGTTCGCTGTAGTCTGTATCTTTATTAATTTCGGCTGGGTGACAAAGAGGTCATTGATGTCTTATCAAAGCCGGTGCTACTTGACACCTTTGTGGGCCTGGGTCATTAATCTTCCTGTCAATCGTGCGTCAGGGGATCCAGTGGCCCTTCTTCACCCTGGCCGCTGCTGTCCATTCCCTACCTGCCCCCAACACCTGTGGTGAGAGGGCAGGGGAAGCATGATCTGTCCTCCTTCACTAGCCAGCAGATCAACATACAATATCACCCATCTGATCATGTGGTCAGAACACATTGGCAACGAGTTCAGTGTTGAGTGCTGACATATACTGTAGATAGACTATTTAGCCAAAAGCACGTGGACACCCCTACCAATAGTGAAGGGGGTTAACGGTCTGGGCTAGGCCCCTTAGTACCAGGGAAGGGTCCACTTAATGCTACATGGCACAAATACATTTTAGACATTTGGGTGTCTCCAAAATTGTGCCAACGGTTTAAGGAAGGCCATGTCCTGTTCCAGCATGACTGTGAACCCTGACCTCAACCCCATTGAACACCTTAAGAATCAATTGGAACAGTGATTGTGAGCCAGGCCTTTGAATCCAACATCAGTGCCTCACCTCACAAGTGCTATTTTGTCTAAATGGGCACAAATTCCCACAGACTCCTTCCAGAATCTTGTGGAAAGTCTTCCCAAAACAGCGGCGGCTGTTATAACCACAAAGGGGGCAAAACTCCATATGAATCCCTATGATTTTGGAATGTCCAACAAGCTCATATGGGTGTGTTCTTCACGTGTCTACATACCTTTGACCCTATAGTGTAGATGCTGACTGATTTCATTACCCAGCATGCAACAAGAGCAGCATGCATAGTGTGCGTGTGTGTTAGGCAGATGTCACTCTAGACCACCTTTGTATTTTGGCTTCAGTTGATTCTATACTATAGGCAATATACATTTGGTGAAACTGAATTTGACAGGTTTTTAATATTATTCCCAGGAGACAACAAATTAATTTTAGTTAACAATTATATTACAGGTATTAAAGATTGCTCCGGAGACTTTAAGGTTAAGAATGCATTCAATAAGGAAATATTGGCCATGACGACCAAAGTAAGACAGCCTGTAAAGAAGTTAAGTTAGAAGTGAGGCTTCCTCTTTTCTACCCCTGGTATAGATCTAAGGCCTTGAGAGTGAGAATTCTGTTTAGGGGGCTCAAGGGGAACTTGAAAACCCACTGTTTTACTTATAAGTTTCATTCCAAACTACGTGTTTATTGTGTATAAAAATAGCAAGCTAATGGGTAAGAAAACCCCTTATACTAACACAGGGATCTACTTTAGGGACGCAGCCCACATCCCTATTCTGAGGTTTATTCTTCTCTAAGACACACATAGTATATATGTACTGACTATACTGAATATGGATTACACAACATGTTCCCCTCCATCACTTCTTGTAACACTGCTGGATGTGGTGAGGAAGTCAGACGCAGGCTTAGTGTTCAACTTCTTTATTGTCTAAGAGCACTCAGAATATGCCAGAACACTGGCAAAGGTTCCCCAAAATAAGGTTCTCACCAATTGGGGTGGAAAACAGTCATTTGTGTACATATATGCTGTATGATCAGTACTCGTTTCACGGGACGGAACACAGTAGATATGTAGCTAGACTCAAACATCAAAGGACAATAAGGTACACCTGCAGACAAAACTAACCAATGTATATAGGAGTGCTTGTAATTGGCATGCGTAATATGACAGGGAGGAACCCGATGTAAGAAAGCTGGAGACATTGATCGTCAGATCTCCTGTACCCCAGAAGGGGGAGCCCCAGGATCAGGAGATATGACGCCTCTAGAAGACTGACTGTGGTAGTGTAGTGTTTAGGATACTGAGTTACAATCTCAACTGCCAGGAAATGTACATTCTAACTAGGCCTATTTAAACTGAACCAAATGTGCTCTACTGCACCATAACCAACTTTAATGAGTACTTTAATGACAGATTTAACACTTATCTTATACATTTATAGCAGCAATATAAATCGACTAATAGGACATTGCTTGACATTTGGAGAAAAGGCCTCCATTTGAATTGTAGATGGAAGCCCGGACATTCGGTTCCTTTAAAAGCTCATTAATGAAGTATTGTGTGTGATATAGTCAGTGTAGGCAAGCCAGGTCAGCTGTGGCTGGAAATGAGATGGAAGTCCGGGTGGGGTCAAGGTGATTTCGTCCTTGTACCATTCCATAACTCGCTTAGGCAGAATAGCATGACTTATTTATACATCTGGTTTTTGTATTCAGTTGGTTCCTTCTTCACTACGGAACAAACCACATTCCCCCTAGAAGCCTCCCGATCAATATCCAGTAAGCTGACACTGCACTTTGGGACTATGTGTATACACGTTTGTGTGTGTGTGTGTGTGTATACATACATATTTTGTGTTGCGTGCAATGACTATTTCCTACAATGTAACATATGCTCTCATAAAATGTGAAGTGCCGTTCATATTTGTGGGTATCTGTTGATTATCAAAGCTTTTAAATGCTTTGACATCCACAGCTGTTTCTTTTCTTCCTTTCTACATTCACTGAGAATCCGTTTGGGTGGTATTGATTTGCTATCAGTCATCTGGTTATGTAGGTTCCAGCCCTGTAGAATAATCCCTGTCAGGGAGTAGAATAGGCCCTAGATTGATAATGGGGAAATAGATTGTGTTCCAGGGGTCTCTGTGGACCTCCAGGCCCTCTACTGTCTGAGCTCAAAGCTTTAGAGGGCAGCTACATTAATCCCTCTCAGAATAGCCTGAGTATTAACTGTAGTGGGACCAGGGCTAAAGGTTGTATGGAGCACAAACATTAAACTATATCACTTAAATTAGAAACCACAAGGTGGTACATTGTTCTATGGTGCTGCACATGTACTGCTGCGGTATGGGTTTGATTCTGGCCCATGGCTTTTTAACTTTCCCTACGGTCTCTATTAATTAGGCATAATCATCTCTGAACAGATTGTATGTCAATGTTAATTCAATTTAGAAGCAACTTTTAGTCAATGTGCTCATGCTTTGTTACTCTCTGCTGAATATGATTATTTATAATAAATGCATTTCTGGATGATTTCTGCTGCCTGTTTGTTTTAATAATAGACCTGTCAAACACTCTCCATATTATTTGTATCGGTAAATACAGGCTTTTCATTGGTATAGATGATGAAAATAAATAATGCATGCTTTTTTACAAGCCTCACATGTGTTGTCTAGTGGTGGTGAATTCAGAATAGAATTTTCTGACCTGACCAGAATATAATTTTTACCAGTGACCGCTTACCTATGTTTTGAAAACCTGTGTATTTTTTTATCCAAATATCAGTTTAAAATCCTAGAAATGTAGTTACAGTCTACAAAATGAAACATCTCTTCTTGACACTTTACTCTAATTGAAACTAATTATTGTAGAGTACGAATGTCTGCGCATAGAAACAATATTTGTATTTCTTAAGTAGTCTCTTTATAAATAATCAAAAGTTTGCAGTTTAGAGCAGTCCGTAAAGTTATTCAAAGAGATGCGTGAAGGCAGAACCCGTAATAGCCTATTCTTTTAGCATATTAATTAAATTATTCTTGCCCCCATGGCTTTCTTTCCTGTATGTATGTAATAAGTAGTGGCCTACCATGTCTTCAGATAATGTCTCTCTTCTCTAAATGTGTGAGATCATTCTTCATTTTCTCAGACCCATGGATGTTCACATGCTCAAACCAAGCAATTAATATCATATACATGTACATTTTGTCATTTAGCAGATGCTCTTATCCAGAGTGACCTACAGTAAATACAGGGTCATCCCCCTGGTGCAACTTGGTGTAAGTGCCTTGCTCATGGACACAACAACATTTGGCCCAGTCAGGAATCGAAGTGGCAAAAGTTATGTCTAAATCTGACGCTTCAGTTTTGGCATCCATGTCATAGTGTCACCGAACGGTCTGGTTAAAATGCATCTTGTCAGGAAAGGAGAAAATAAATATTCCAGAGAGAATTTTCTTCAGATAAAAAACTCAAATCACGAACTGCCTAGACGGGGCCATAAATATCGGCCTGGAATTGGGCTCACGCTAAATCAAGCGTTAGAGGGAAGTCGGTAATGTCACTTTCCTCTGTGTGTTGAATGTCTTATATCTTGTCCTGTGTGTGGATTTTTGTACAGAAAGTGTCCAAACGTCTAGGCATGAGTGACGATCCCTGACAGCTCTCCTGGATCCCGCGATAGCAGTCACCACTCAGCATCTTTCATCAGTGACAATCTCCTAGAACTGGCCCTTGACTTTTAGCATATTAACAATCATTAACAGTTCCTACCACACTTACGCTGTACCCGGTCATCCCCCCACATACACTCACGACAGCATTAGAACACTAATGGAAGAACTCAGCATGAAGCTGTATATTGTTCAAAGTTATTGATCCGCAAATTCAGAGTGATTTATCGAGATTTGTTTTATTGCATTTGTTTGTTGCCGTGTGTGTCTGTGGCCTGTATTTCCTGGCTTTTGGCTTGATATATTCGTAACGGAGCTGGAGTTCATTGTCGGCAGAGCGAGGAGATATTACTGTTCATTCAACAATGTAAAGACCATTTTACGCTTGAAAGAGACGTAATTTTAACAAGCACCTGAAATTATCAATAACTCCAAACAATGGTAAAGAATGTTCGCTTTAGGGCTGTAGATAAACACTGAGGCGTGAGGCAGTATCCTTTCTTTACAACCAAGTGATGTCAATTGCTCTGCTTTTAACCTGCACTCCACTTAAACATTCTGTAGGTTTAGCCTTAAGTTAGGGGGCGTAACAATTCTCTCTCTTCTTATACCCAATTAAGCTTGCCACAGGAGGTATGTGGTCCCTGGTGCCCCGTGTTGAAACTAGAACGTCTTTGCCCGGGTTCTCCCCTGGTGCCCCATTAGAGCACTGAGCAGGCTGTGGAAGAAGTCATCCCCGGCGGACAGACCTCCTGACCCACAGCTTGGTGGAAGAACTCTGGGGAGTGGGCTATGAGCCTCCAGTGCTGGGGAGGCAAGATAAGCAGCTAGGTGTGAGTAGGAGAGACTGAGACAGAGGTAGAGACAAGACGATGGAGAGATAGAAAGAGAATGTTGTTAGAGGGCATGCCTTGTCTTTTTTAGAAAATGTATGGAAGTAAAGAGCACGAATAAACATCCCGCAACCTTATGTCAACTGGCAAAAAAGCTGCAACCAATTTGCAGTGTTTGTTTACCTGCTTCTGGCCCAAATCTTGTTGACTATGTTTAGAATTGGCTTTTAAATAAAGTGCATATATTTAGCATTAGCAGGTGCCCAGAGAATGACAGGCAGCATTAGCAAGTGAGCATCATGATGCAACAGATTGCAAACCCGAAAACAAGCTTTTTTATTTTTTAACAACATAATTAACTTTATTCATGCTGTTCATATAGTGTTCATACACCTTACTAAACTTACCATGCATACTGTACATTTCTATACTATCCAGATACTCATTTCAGTTATTTAATCACACTTACTGCACATATACTGTTCATTGCTGCCGATGCCCCTTTGTGTGGCCCTAATGCCCCACTAAAAATCATAATTCTTTCGACAAATGTCGCCGATGTGCCCTTGGGCTGAATGGAAATAGTAGAATTCTTATGACTTGCTGTCTGTCACTGCTCCCAAAGAAGTCACTAGTCACAAGCCAACAGACCCCGCAGGCAATCGGACACCTACATTTTCATTGGCCTATCATTGCATCCATCACACTTACAGTACGCAAACATACGCACGCACACATGCACACACTGTATTTAAGTTTTCAAAATCTCGATAGCATAAGTTGAGTCTTGCAAAATCTATTAAAAATAAAGGTGAGCAGAGTACATTGACATATTGTAACAATAGAAATACGTACATAGTCTTGTGTAAATATATACAAGTCAGGTATTGGTGCCCTGGCAAATTGGCCTTGCCCATAAAATCACA
Organism: Umbra pygmaea; assembly: GCA_016801145.1. NCBI lineage: Eukaryota > Metazoa > Chordata > Actinopteri > Esociformes > Umbridae > Umbra > Umbra pygmaea. Next base: position 13,116 of record JACXGM010005305.1, on the reverse strand, counting down.
AAATTCCAAGTCTGACTATTACTCTACAGTTCAAGTTATGCGAGTGATTTACACACCAAAACAAATATGTGCCTAGTTGTAATATTTATGCTGTTTTCTATCATTCGGTAAGTGCACAAAGAACTACAAAACCCCTAATACAATGCGGAACATAACGAGCTAATCATAGCCAAGTAAAACTGTCTCGGCCATCGTAAGGGTCTGGAAGAGCAAGCCTGTGAATAGGCAGCTAGCTAGCACTAGAGGTCGATCGATTATGATTTTTCAAACCGATACTGATAACGATTATTGAAAGACCAAAAGAGCCGATACCAATTAATCGATCGATTATTATTATTTAGTAGGCATAGTACGATTTGTATTTGATAACTGAGAAACATGGGATTTCGTCTTTAACTACAGAATTATTCTCTTGCACAAGGAGTCGGAATAGCCTAAGGTTCTTCTCTTTTTTTGCCACCGTCTGACTCAACATCAGAAATAGGCTACTTTGAAAACCACGTTTGAGAACACTAGAAGACGTATATTCCCTGCTAACATGAATGCCTTTTAATTAAATGTGGAACTAAAAAAACCTGTCTTCTGTGTATCGTTTTGAATAGGTGCAATGTCCACCCATAACCGTGACAATAGGCATCATATTTTGTGCGCGATGACTGTGCATTGTTGAATGGACATATTAATTAAACCAGCACTCGTTTGGTGCCAGTACCCGATTTTGATCTACTGTTTGCTGATCTGATGATTAATTATAAATCCCCCTTATTCATCCAGCCCTAAATCACATTAAATACGTTCTGAGGGAACTATTTTGTAAAACCGAAAAATGTCCAATATGAACGTATGAGAGGGTCAATTACGTTTGTAGGGAACTAAATTGAACACTCGAATAACGTTCAATATAAACATTAGAAGATCATGACGTAGCATGTAAATAGCATAGTTTTTGCTAGGGCGGAGGTCGGGGGTGGTGGACGGGCGTATAAATCCGCGACTTGCATGCCAGTGTTCGCGAGTTCAAATCCAGACCGGAATTTTTTGTGTTTTGTTCTACAGACACGCGATTGTCGGTTTTTGTAATGTTAACCCTAACCTTAATTCTAACCTTAACCTCAGTAACGTCATATCTAACCTTAACCGTTAGTAACCTCATGCCTAACCTTAACCGTTAGTATCCTCCATCCTAACCGTAACTGTGAATGTTGCAATATAATTTCGAACGCTATGGAATGTATGGAATGTTCTCGCATAAATCCGCTAAACGAAATGTACCGGAGCAACGTAATTCAAGTACAAATATAGCCTAATAACAAAACATGCAGTTCAAACGTAAAAACACCCTAAATAGGTTGGCATAGAACGTAATTTAGGTTTTCAAAATAGTTTCCT
>JACXGM010005305.1:0-11627 GCA_016801145.1 Umbra pygmaea | reverse complement strand
TATTCATCATATGCAACACAATTTAGCTAGTGCAGCAGTTTTTTTTAGAACAGGTCGTTTTTCCTGAAAGCCTTGAGGAAAACAGAACAGATAAAGGTTTTTCGCTGATAAAAATATGGGTTCTGTCCGAATGAAAGCAGTGAAACTCTACCCACTATTCTAGACTAATGTTAACCACGTGAAGCTAACAAGTGAATATATGTGACTGATTTTAATTTATCCCCTTTCATGCTAGCTACAAACTTACCTAGGCTAACACTAGCTGCTGAAGAGTGTAATGTTAACTAGCGTCACATGCTGCAATGTTTCTGTCATTCTAACATTAGTTTTCAGAGCATCAGAGAGCAACGCAGGCATATCAGTGGCGCCAAAATGAGGCACAGAAATATGCGTTGCTATTCGGTCTAGTAGATAAGGGTCGTTAAGGTACAGGTGCCATATTAGCAGCGGGTCTACTCTGTACCAACCATAGACTGTTACCAACCCTAGCAACGACGCTAGCAAAGCAAAGCCAGTCCTTCACTAGCCTATGGTGCAGTGGTCTCTTTTAACTACAACCTCTTTCTCTGCAATGAGTTGACAGCCCTCTCAAATATAATTATTGTGACATGACGGCTATCAATATCCAAAGTAGTTGAACATCATGTCGCCTACTCATGTTTTTTCTCGAAGTCATACGTTTTTCATTAAATAGGATTTATAAGAATTTAATCCTTACCGTTTTCTCAGAGGAACAGCTCCTTCCTTAGTCATTGGATGAGGTCTGCTCACTCTGCTGGTAATTGACTCTAGGAGCAGCCTGCATCAAACACGTGTTCCACAACAACAACAAAACCAGGGCCTGGTGACCAGGCTGCCCGCAGATGCACCTGCCTATTAATCGGCTTGATACAGATGCCGATTATGTAAAAAATGCCCAAAAATCGGCCGATTAATCTGCGTATCGATAAATCGGTCAACCTCTAGCTAGCACTTGAGAGGATGTGTTGTTGAAGTGTTAACAATAATAGAATTTGTGTCAGAGCACAACAAGCACTATTTCAGAGTTGTCTGTGTTGGCAGATTCGTGTCAGATTAAGCACATAGGCTGGTGCACTACACCTAGCATAGTACAAGTGAATTATTCCACTTATTCATTACTTACATTAATGTTAATCCAACAACATCCAATGTTGTGAAGTAAAATAGCTAAACAAGACACTTTATTAAAAATATAAAAATAAGCATTTAAGTTGATAGCAGAATCATTTATTGACTGATCTTGAAAGTATTGGCTTACAAAAGCAAAATAAGTTATCACAGTGGTATATAGAAATACAAATATTGGTGTTATTTCACATTCATCAACACTGCATAAACACTGCATCTACATTGTCCCAAATAAGTGAATGAACAAGTGAGGCTTGACCTAGTGTGGTCTGTGCATCTTGGCTTTACACATTGAAGATTAAACCAGAATGATGAGGTGCTGCTAAGTTTAACTAAATAATTCTGATATACACATTAATTACTTACTTCAAAAAGGCCTCATGGTTGAATTTGAAAAATGTGCACCAGAGCATAATTCACAACAAGTGAGCAGGAGATTTTGATAGAGGCTACTGAAAAAAATGCTGCAAGTTATTGGTAATGTGCAATATGTATAGACTTCCATACTCTGTCCTCTTGTATGGATTTGTGAATATTAACATGAACAGTGATAGACATTTTGCCTGAAAACAGCATTTGAAAATAATTTCTAAAAAGGTAAACACAGCTATTTGTGTGGATTTGTAAATGTGAACAACCATATTCTGGCCAATTGTATATATTTGTGAAAATGAACAACCGTATTCTGGCCAATTGTATTGATTTGTAAAAATGAGCAAGCCTGGGCCTACCTTAACTGAAAAGAAGCTCATATTGACATCCTTTCTGAGACGCGTAGTCTGGTGATTTTCGGATGAAGTCCCGCTCAATAGACTGGCAACGGACAGCTAGCTTGTATCTCTCATCCAGGTGAGTGGCAATGTTCACTCTCCCCAAAGCAGACAATCTCAAACAGCTATGCATGTGGGTCTTTGACAGCTCCTGTTTCTTCATCTTTTCTGAGAGATGGTGCATGTCTGTTACACCAGTCGCTGTCCAAGCAGTGCTGCCTGCCGTGCCGCCTTCATATATAATATATAATATTACAAATCTCAGTAATATTTGCAACTATACTACATTTTTTACACGGTCTGGTTTAGATCTGCCTTTCCTTGCCATGGTTTTGTAATCTGTGTAATGACAATAAAGTTGATCTAATCTAATTAATCTGTCTTTTAAACACAATTTCATATATTTTTGTTATTTTACAGAATTTTCTTCCCTCCTAAATGGTCATGTTTGATTGTCCCTTACCCAGTCTTGTCTGCGTCTTTGTAACTCCTAGGACAGATGCACAATGGTAAAGAGCACTCACGTGTTTCCTCCGACCACATTGCCCAGTTATCCGACTCTTATGACACTGCTCGTCCGACACGGAATCTTTTAGCCTTTAGGAGTATTACACATTAATCAAATATAGGTCAGCAAATAAACTCACAGGCACCCGATCTGAACACAAGGAGTCGCTGGACAGCGACGTGGTAAGGTAGGTTAAGGCAACTTTTCTATCCCTTATCCTGGGCAGCGCTGTGCCAATTTGCTGTGCCTTGCGCTGGGGCTCTGGGCAAAGTGAGAGAAGCCATGGTCAGGTCAAGAGGGACAAGGATGACAAAGGTACACTCAACATTTTGCATCCCAGTTATTTAGAATGGAATCAGTACTGCCCACAACATAGAGCAACTGATCCTTAACCGTAACATAAACAAGGAAGTGTAAATGGTGTGGTAGTTTCCTTTATGCTTTTACCCAGCAGTGATTCTGCACCACTCATACAGTACACACAGACAAACACACGCACACGCACACACACACACACACACAAACACACACTGACCAAACACAAAGTGGTCCCCTTTCTGGATAGGAGCCAGAACATATTAACACTGTTTGTCTTTGTGATTATAGAGTGAGGTCGTCACACCAATAACAGTCCCCAGTCAGGAAGTGCACAAACACCCAACCACACAGCAGTCCCTCTCTTCAACTCAGCTTTCCGTCCAGTTGAGTCCTAATCCACTGCAAGACGTTAACATTTCTTGTGTTCAATTTTTCTTGATTTCATGTAATTCCTGCATACAACTTGCTCTGGCCTCTTTCCTCATTGCAGTGGACCTGTGCGTGTTTAAGAAGGGAAGACAACGTTGGTTCGTTTCATGAGCTTTGAATTCCAGTATTCCGGTGCTAAATGTCATACGGAGATGCCGAGCTTCCAGAATTCTCATTTGTCGTCTTGCATTTGCGTCGCAATGTGTTTTTCTTCCGCTTGGGTCTTGATTCTGGCACTAAGTGATGAATGCTCAGGGGGACTTAGAGCCAATTCACCACAGTGATCCTTTTAATTTGAAGACAAGCTGTAATTTATGGGTACTCACACACACAGCTCCCTGTGGCTGTGGGCGGGTCTAGGAGACGTCTATCTGATTGCAGGTAAGTGGGATTCCATCACACTGGATATGTGCATTGGCAGTCAAATATTAAAGGATAAATCATTAAGACTTCAGACATGTCCATGCACTCACATGCTGGTTTAGACCAAGATGTTATAAACTGTGGAATAATCCATACCATTATCTGATTCTTCAAAGGGACACAGAGTTGTAGATTGTTTGGGCTCATGTATCAACTATAAGTCTTGCTTTCCGGTGATTGATAGAAGACTATCGAAAGAAACCATAAAGACAACAGAGCAGCCCCTTCACTATAGTGTAGACTGTTTAAATCCCTTTGTTTTTGTAGATCTATGGTCTTTCTGTAGTTGGAATATCTGTCAAGTGTAAAATGTATATTCTGAGGCGATGCTAAGTGCTAGCGTCTGCGATTGTCTCTGTCCCTCCGCAGAGAAAAGAGTAATTACTTGCTGTGCCTGATACATCGGAGGCCGTTCTCAGCTAACCAGCTAAATTAATAGGCATAGCAAACGCTGGTGTCACTGAATGGAACTGAGGAACTGGCCAATTAAAGCGGAGTGAGTGTTCACTATGAACTACTGCTGCTCCAACCATTGAATCTATCTGAGCTAGGAGCTGTAGTATCGCCATTCAGAACCAAGCTGTGCAAACATAAAGAAACCCAGGTGTGTGTATGTGTGTGTGTGTACTGGAACCAAGTCTGAGACTCACTTCCTCCATTGTATTGCTGGCAAAATTAAAGAAACAGGATCAGTGACTGCTGCCCAGAGGTGTTTTCTTCAATCGTGCATTTCAGGGAAAATAATCCTGTAACGATATTGGCTTATTGCGTCCTAGGGAAGTGATGGTGGGTAATTAATGAGACGGGGGGGATAAGATCTGATAAGGCAGCCCTAACAAAGTGGCCCCCTCGCTCAACCCGTAGAAAGCTGACCTCGTCTCTCAAGCCGTAGGCTATTATTTAAACCCTAACAGGGCAATTCATTTAGTTTGTCTGCGAGTAGAATTAGATTGTCGCTTGAGAGAGCGTGGAACGAAACAGATAGACAAGCTCCACACCAAACACGCAGCATTTGCATAATTTCAAATTTCGTTTTGTAGAGTTACGATAAAGAAATTGTCATTTTGCAGGGGAATGTGGTGGGGGCATGGCTGTGGTAGATGATTTCAATGGCACTGAAATGTCATGAGACTAACATGAGCTGGCTGCATTGCTAAAAACCTACCTGTGTGGCAAGCAAATCCTGGCGTGTGCGTGCATCAGTGTATGACTGCACGCACTCGTATTTGCAGTTTCCTCTGCGCAAAGTGCTTTTATACATAATGCTTTCATGCATACTTACACACATATTTATAAAGGAACGACACATCCTGTGTTTATTTATTCCTCTAAGTGGCTCATATTTTCCCACCAAGGTCACATTGTTTGCGGTAGATTCTAGATGAATCAGGGAAGTAAACCTCTGGCCATTAGCTCCAAGCATATGACCATAATCAGTGCTTGACTTCGGATCAAATAAGTGCAGGAACTTTTCAAATCACATTTTAGACTATTTTCATGAAAATGTGTGTTGTTCCATTAAAGTAGCCTATTAAATATAAGTAATATACAGTTAAGGCCCATACACGTACACAGTTTATAATGCATTTCAACAGTAAAGGTCAAGAGTTCAACAAGTCGATAGTCACTTGAAGGTTTTTAACTCAATGTTCTACACTATCCTAAAAATAAATTATGAGGCAGTGAAAAATTGGCATAACACTACCTAGGATTTGCGTTAGATATCTCACATTATCTATCCTGTCACGTCACTCTCCAGTGACTTCTTGTGTTTAGATCGGGCGCCTGTGAATTCAACCACGGAAGTACAGTCGGTGAACTCAATCATCCTGTGCATGATCCAACTAAAGGCTTCTGTGTTGGGTGAACAGTGCGAAAATCATTAGCGGCTTGGGCAACATGTGGTTGGATGAACCATGTGGGTGCCCCGCATCATCCCACGGATGGGGCTGATCGATTAACCCATTTAAAATTTGTGCAATTTGCAGTCAGCTATTTTTTGCATGTCTGACCCAGGTTTTAACTGTTGTGTCAATGATTTTACAAATTTATGCTGTCCTCCTTGTTATAAAGTCAAGCTCACCAATTAGAAGTGGCCCAGTGTGACTGCGTAAATGCCCACCAACTATAAACGTGAAAGCCAAGAAAAACATGACATTGTGGTGCAGGAAACTGTAATCCGCTGAGTTGGATTTTGGAAATGAGAAAAAGCAGCGCTTAGAGTAGCAGTAGTAGACATACCATTTTTTTGACACATGAATTGCATTTGCTTGTCACTTTAGATAATGTTGTTATGACGTCATTATCGCTATGGTATCTTAGTAAGATAGATGAGTGAGATGAGTGATGCACACGCACTGAATGAGTTGTGCCGAGCTGTACCGTAGCGTCAGTGAGTTGCTTCCCAAAAGAGCATCCAAAAACTACTGCAGTTGTATAACTATGTTCTAGATTTTGCACTCATACCTACGTAATGAGGATCAGGGTGACTGAAGCACTTTCCATTTATTTTTTCACTAAAACTAAGACATACACCTGTATTAAACTGTCCATTATGAATTTCATGAATTTATCATGATAGGATCTTATAGGACTCATATGAGATTAAAGCTGTTTAAGAAGCTCTTTTATGCACCTTTTGGCTTTTGTATAGGATTCGCATAGGAAACAATCCAGCAAGACATTCTGCTAGAATTCTTTAATAGGTTTTTTATATACAGTATATGGTTGATATGGTTTCAAATTATGAATAGAAAATCCATAATAAATGAGTAGGGCAAGTATGGAATTAAATCTGCATGTTGTGACAAGAAATCTAACAACATCATAATGAAATTATTCCAACACAACACAGATTATATACAAAAAGGATGTTGTTCAGTTTGGTAATGATGTATAATGGCTCCAGAACGTTGGTCTTTGCAAATACAGTTCTTGACCAGGTTTGCACACACTGCAGCAGGGATTTTGACCCACTCCTCCATACAGACCTTCTCCAGATCCTTCAGGTTTCGGCGCTGTCGCTGGCCGATACGGACTTTCAGCTTCCTCCAAGATTATCTATTGGGTTCAGGTCTGGAGACTGACTAGGCCGCTCCAGGACCTTGAGATGCTTCTTGAGGTGCCACTCCTTAGTTGACCTGGCTGTGTGTTTCGGGTCCATAAAGCTCTTCCTTTGTCTCATCAAACCACATTACCTCCTTCCATTTCTCCTCTGGATCATCCAAATGGTCACTGGCAAACTTCAGACGGGCCTGAACATGCGCTGGCTTGAGCAGGGGGACCTTGCTTGCCCTGCAGGATTTAAATCCATGATGGCGTGGTGTGGTATTAATAGTTTTCATTGAGCTTGTGGTCCCAGCTCTCTTCAGGTCATTGACCACGTCCTGCCGTGTAGTTCTTGGCTGATCCCTCATCTTCCTCATGATCATTGATGCCCCACGAGGTGAGATCTTGCATGGGGCCCCAGACCGAGGAAGATTGACCGTCATCTTGAACTTCTTCCATTTTCTAATAATTGCACCAACAGTTGTTACCTTCACACCAAGCTGTTTGCCTATTGGCCTGTAGCTCATCCTAGCCTTGTGCAGGTCTAAAATGTTATCCCTGATATCCTTACACAGCTTTCTGGTCTGTGCCATTGTGGAGAGGTTGGAGTATATTTGATTGAATGTGTGGACAGGTGTCTTTTATACAGGTATCGAGTTCAAACAGGTGCAGTTAATACAAGTAATGAGTGGAGAACAGGAGGGCTTCTTAAAGAAAAACTAACAGATCTGTGAGAAGTGGAATTTGTCCTGGTTGGTAGGTTATCAAACACTTATGTCATTCAATAAAATGCAAATTAATTATTTAAAAATCATACAATGTGATATTCTTGATTCTTGTCTTAGATTCCGTCTCTCACAGTTGAAGTGTACCTCTAATGAAAATGACAGACCTTTGCATGCTTTGTTAGTAGGAAAACCTGCAACATCAGCAGTGTATCAAATACTTGTATCTACCTAGCTAGCCAGATAGGAGCAGGAGCAAATCTTTTGTTTTGATGCTTTTCATGGACTCTATGTGCTTCTCCCTTGACTGAATACCTCCATGTCCCCCCTTTTGGCTGCAAGCTTCTCCTGGACTATACGGTACTTTCTCTACTTTACGACAGAAAGTTGCGTAGTTATGACACAATCTTAGCCTATTTTTAGAAAAACGGCTGCTACAGGGCCATAACCTGAGATACAAGGTAATGGAGCCTTTCATACATTGTTGTGTTTCTTTAGAAATAAACAATGGACACATACAGTCTTTAAATGTTTCAGATGTAAATCTATTCCCTGTCAATGTGACGCCAAAATGAATGGGAGTCTAAGGAATGCTAACGGAAGGTGGTGCCATGTTAGCCTCAGAATCTCCCCATAGGAGGTATGCTTACCGGATGCTCGCTTACCCCCTTGCATATCCATTGTCTTCTTTGCGCACAAGTCCATTCAAGGATACTATAGTGTAAAGTGTAAAGCATGAAATGGATTTCTGAAATAAATGGCTTTTTCTATAGAACACAAGTGAAATAGATTCATGCTATGTAATTGCAAGGCTTTAGAAGAAATGCAATGCCTGGTAGTTTTTCTAAAATGATTTAGATAATCTTTGACAAATGAATTTGCCTACTCTGGCAATGAATACTCCCTTATAAAAATGTATGCTTCCCAGGTGGATATTTTGCTAAGGAAAAAATAAGCCTAAAATTTGAAGTCAGTGAACCCAAGTCAAGCACTGACCATAGCTTGTAGTGTGCCAAGCCTCAGGTGAAGTATAGCTGCTGTTTTACAGGACACATATTCTTCAATCACAAAGGCAGCTTGTTTCTGTCCTTACTGTAGGTGTATACTGTGATTAAGAGTTACGCAAATAATGCACATTATTACGTTCTGGTTTCCAGCAGCACTTAGCTTGGTTATTGTCTGTATATGTATTTATATCTGTGACGGTCTACCATCCGGTACTGTCGGTGGCTCAAGCCCCATTTACTCCAGATCAGGTTTTTGTTCCTGTTCTATCCTAATATTTTTATGACATTTCTTTCGAGTCATTCACAAGTGCATTTACATAGTTTCCTGTCCCTGTGTTGTTAGTGGTCAGTCATTGTTACATGTTTATTGTGTCCGTGCAGTTGCCTTATCTCCTTGCCAATATACACTATGTACTAGTGGTTTATGGCACTATCATAATGCATTCAGTAGCTTAGTCCATCTCTCAATTAAAGTTTGACCTTCAAATGTCATCCTGAAAATTGAGCATTGGGCACATCTGTAAAGTGTAGTCCAGCTATTTATTGTCCTCTTTGTGTTTTGTGAGGTGTAATGGTGAAGAGTCTCTGTCTCTCTACCATCTCTCTTTGACTCTATATCTGTCTCTCTCTGTCACACTATCATCCATCTGTCTCTTTACCGTCTCTCTCTCTCTCTTTCTCTCTATCATCTCTATGTCTCTCTATCATCTATCTGTCTATCTTTATAATTTCTGTGTCTATCTTCTCTTTATGCCCCTATCATCTCTCTGTGTTTCTCTATCACATATCTATGTTTATATTTATCTACTGTCTCTCCATCTATCCATCATCTCTGGAAGAAATTCTGATATCCAACCGTACATGTTTGAGCCCAAGTACAACAAATGCATCTGGAGCTTCAGGCTCAGCAAGCTCTATTGGCAGCTTCTTCTGCCAATGATCCCATTTAAAAGTAGTGAAATACTGATTGGTGTCATCATCCCACACATGATCTGACTGAAGGCTTCCATGTTGAATGAGCAGTGTGAAAAGAATTGGCCTGCATGACAACGTGGTAGGATGAACAATGTGAGCGCCCTTCACCATCCTGCATCTGTCAAGGAGGGATAGCCGAGCCGCCGATGTGGCAGGTTTGGTGGGAAAAATTGGACCAGAGCAATTAGGAGGGGAGAAAATGGGAGAGAAAAAAATAAATATACAAATTGGTGCTGCCTGTGTGATACTGTACATGTTCATCCACGCCAACTGAGGGAGAAAGTGTTTGCTGCAATGAATGGAATCCTGGACAAGCTTTTCTCTGGGTCAATGCTAGCATAACTGATGACCACATGGCCATAGAGGTTTTGAGGACTTCAATGTTCCTCAAACCAAAAGGATAAAATGTTTGAAAACGCTATATTATAAAGATGATTTGCTGTGTAACTTCCCTTTTAGACATTACATGAACATTTTGAAAGGATGAACGCATTTTTGAGGGTTGTGTACATTGACGTGAAAACGTGCAACAAGTGAGAGGAAAAAGCTGTTACAGTATGTAAACAATGTTGTTTGGGCTCCACTGGTTGTCCTTTCACCATGACAAAAAAATAAGAAGTGAACAATTGGTCCAGATACAAATATTGGTCATGATATGCAGTACTTAAAAGCGTCCACATGCTGTGAAAGCAGCAAGAATCAAGTTGGAGTGCAACACACTGGTTTTTGAACACTGGTCATGGGAACAATTGAAAGAGCTTGCTATTCGCTGCTGAGTCATCTCCCGTCAGTTGGCAATTTTCTGGTGTAAACTCACCAATCAAATTTAGCTTAGAATAGTGAGCACCCTGCTGGCGCCGGTCAGACTTCACTAGAAGTACAGGTAAAAATTTTGTAAGATAATCACTAAAATATAAAGTAATGCATTGCTCATATGCTTCAGGTTGCTAAACATTATAGCTATGTTAATTCAGGCACCTATGCTTATTATCCTCGAGACAACCACACACTATCACTAGCTAGTTACTAGAAAGTAAATCTTACATAATTGAGACTTAGGCTACATATTTCACAATCAGGTGTTGATGTTGTGGTGTTGGAGAGGAAATGGAGACCAAAGCAGGGAGGAACGTTCTTGATGTTTAATTCTACGTGTCATTGATTCAACAAGGTGCTGAAAGCATTCTTTAGAAATGTTGGCCCATATTGATAGGATAGCATCTTACAGTTGATGGAGATTTGTGGGATGCACATCGAGGGCACGAAGCTCCCATTCCACCACATCCCAAATATGCTCGATTGGGTTGAGATCTGGTGACTGTGGGGGCCATTTTAGGACAGTGAACTCATTGTCATGTTGATGAAACCAATTTGAAATGATTCAAGCTTTGTGACATGGTGCATTACCCTGCTGGAAGTAGCCGTCAGAGGATGGGTACATGGTGGCCATGAAGGAATGGACATGGTCAGAAACAATGCTCAGGTAGTGGCATTTAAACGATGCCCATTTGGCACTAAGGGGCCTAAAGTGTACCAAAAAAACATCCACCAAACCATTACACCACCACCACCAGCCTGCACATTGGTAGCAAGGCATGATGGATCCATGTTCTCAGTCTGTTTACGGCAAATTCTAACTCTACCATCTGAATGTCTCAACAGAAATCGAGACTCATCAGATTAGGCAACATTTTTCCAGTCTTCAATTGTCCAATTTTGGTGTGCTTTTGCAAATTGTAGCCTCTTTTTTCTATTTGTAGTGGAGATGGGTGGTACCTGGTGGGGTCTTCTGCTGTTGTAGCCCATCCGCCTCAAGGTTGTGCGTGTTGTGACTTCACAAATGCTTTGCTGCATACCTCGGTTGTAACGAGTGGTTATTTCAGTCAAAGTTGCCCTTCTATCAGCTTGAAGCAGTCTGGCCCATTCTCTTCTGACCTCTAGCATCAACAAGGCATTTTCGCCCACAGGACTGACGCATACTGGATGTTTTTTTCCTTTTTACACCATTCTTTGTAAACCCTAGAAATGGTTGTGTGTGAAAATCCCAGTAACTGAGCAGATAGTGAAATACTCAGACAGGCCCGTCTGGCACCAACAACCATGCCACGCTCAAAATTGCTTAAATCACCTTTCTTTCCCATTCTGACATTCAGTTTGGAGTTCAGGAGATTGTCTTGACCAGGACCACACCCCTAAATGCATTGAAGCAACTGCCATGTGATTGGTTGAGTAGATCATTGCATTAAGGAGAAATTGAACGGGTGTTCCTAATAAT
>JACXGM010005304.1:24167-35549 GCA_016801145.1 Umbra pygmaea | reverse complement strand
CCCTAGTATCCATAAACGGCCTCTGCCCGGTAGTGGTAGCGTGAAAAGTTGAAGCTGCAGCCAGGGGCTTTTCAAAGACGCTGCCGTTATCTTGACTGTGATTGGCCAATTGACTCGCGTGATATATCAACAAAGATGTGAAAACCGCAGTAGGTTTTTAAAACTTGTGTTTAGGGGAAATTGTACCCCCCCCCCCCCCCCAATAAAAACTCTTCTGATCTACACGATTCATGTGGATGACATGTTCCCATTCAAAACGGCGATTTTCGCCGAAAAGCGACAAGTTTGCAGGTATGAATATGGCTCCTCCTCTCTTGACCCCATCCCTGCTCGTTGGTTTACCATCATCTGTTACAGCTTTTTAAGAGTGGAGGCCTGAGTGTGATGAGGAGGTTTGGCGAAGCCAAAACTATTTCTCTGGTCTGGGAATTCATTGTAAGTGAGTGAGCTGAGTGGGAGAATAGCCTTATATAGGCATGTTACTAAGAGGCGTGTTAGTGTTCAGGAGAGTTGCTGGACTGAAGTAAGATACTAATGGACTCATTTCAATGAAGCATCTGCTTGGCCTGTCTGTTTGTCTGTCTATCTATACGTGTGTTTATCTGTTTAGTATCTGTAATCATTAGAGTATTTTTAACCAGCTAAACTGACGTTCAGTGCAAAGCCAGGGATGGACCACATTCTGTTAAAATGTATTTTAAGAAAACAAAGACTTCCCATCTGAGAGTAGCGAGGATATCAAAGACGTTGCCCCAAAGAAACTTTCAGCCAGGAATAAAATCAGCTTGTGAAAGTTGCTGAGATGCATTTTAATCAGTTACTACAATGGAGCATCACCGGCTGTAAACTGAAAAATGCTGCAGACAGCTAAGGTGATTTTGACTACACGACACAAATTTGTCTCCTCTTAATTCTTGTAAACAATATTGTCTTAAAGTACCCATTTTAACCAATTGTAACATTTAGAATTAAAGATCTGCCTGTTTTATAATATTATATTAGTGTAAATTGCTTCTGCACAGTTGCGATCAAGTCATTTGCTGATAATGTTGCACAACAGGCCATTATACAAGACGATAATGACAATTTCTGATTCTATTCAGGACTTCATGATGTTTTGGTGTTCTATTACAACAACAGTGGTTTTCCTGCTTAGTGGTCAACTTCTTTAGAACCCACTAAGTGATTTTGTTAGAACAGCTGTGTCAGCAATATTGTTTTATGATCTGTGTTGACTGGAGCAGAAGGAGGTTTCACTAAGGGCATATTCTCAGAAGACGAAGGCTAAAGTAGCTGGATTTGATGCAGGTTTCTGAAGTGGTGTGTGTTTATCCATTCTACAGGCTTTTGGCTTCTTTATCTGGCACACGCACTGGATCCAACTGTGTGTGTGTTTCCTTCTGCTCAGCTGCAACTCCACAACCCCCCAATATCCCACCTATAGGTAGGGAAGTGTTGTTGCCAAGGCAACAGCAGGGATGCTGTTGGTTGTCATGGAAATGCACCATGGGGAGTAAACCAGGGAGCAAGGTTTTTCCTGCCCTACAATAAAGTATCGTAGGTAAAAAGGGGAAGCAAGATTAACTTGTATGAGAGAGTGAGAATATAGCTACAGTGCTTCAGTGTGTCATACATAGAGTTGTATGCAAAAGTTTAGGCACCCCTGACAATTTCCATGATTTTCATTTATAAATTATTGGGTGTTGCGATCAGCAATTTCATTTTGATATATCAAATAACTGAAGGACACAGTGATATTTCGGTAGTGAAATGATGTTCATTGGATCAACTGAAAATATGCAATATGCATCAAAACGAAATTAGACAGGTGCATAAATTTGGGCACCCTTGTCATTTAATTGATTTGAATATCTGTAACTACCTAGCACTGATTAATTGTAACACACAATTGGTTTGGTGAGCTCATTAAGCCTTGAACTTCATAGACAGGTGCATCCAATCATGAGAGAGTTTTCTCTTTGACTCTCCTCTGAAAAATGGCAACTTGGGGGCCTCAAAACTAGTCCCAAATGACGTGAAAACAAAGATTGTTCAACATTATGGTTTAGGGGAAGACTACAAAAAGCTATCTCAGAGATTTAAGCTATCAGTGTCCACTGTGAGGAACATTGTGAGGAAATGGTAGACCACAGACACAGTTCATGGCCAGAAGTGGCAGGACATGTAAAATATCGGAGAGGCAAAGGCGAAGGATGTCCTATTAGTCTGAATGGCATCAACATGTATTAGATCTGTGATGGAATAACAGTGTAATATACAATAGATCATATAGTTATAAGCAGTCTAATACATAACAGAGTTATAAGTTATAAATCATATGCTATAACCTATCAGCTTATTCTGATGTTATAATATAAGAACTGTACTTTGATGGGCCCTCTGTCCTACTCACTCACTTGGCCTTGAATCTGTCTCCCTGTCTGCACTCAGACAGCCTAACAAGCCTTAGAATCCTCCAACAGGCCTCAAACCTTAGGTGTTTAAGACTTGCTCAATGCCACAAAAACGCAATGATGAAATGTCATGTTGCGTTGAGCAAGTCAGTCTACCAAAAAGAGGGGGTAATCATGACTTGCTACTAAGAAGACGCAAGGCATTTTCAATATTCACTTTGCAAACGTTAGCGCCAAGAGGTCTTAATGATGAATTTAATCTTAATATTATGTTATGTTAATCTTATGTTTTTTATTTATATTTTTCCTTAATCTTCATTTTTGTATCCTCAGAAACTATCGGCACATTGCTATAATGTAACCAAACCTGTGTAAAGGATTTATTCTGAATGGAATATGTCCTCTCTGATTTAATGTAGAGAAAATTATTTATATTTATGACAATGCATTGAATATAATTGGTCTGATTGTATATTGTTTTTAAATGTACTGAGTGGCATTTCTTTTCCATTTTCCTGTTTACAGTCCGTGATGGGAGTGCCACTATGTTATTGAATGACATGATTCAAGAGCCGGACCAAATTGGTCCGGGTAATCCAACCAAAACTATTTAAGGTTATGGTTGAGGTGAATGTGTGAATTTACCTGATGAATGTCTGAGACCGAAACTTTGTTTTTTTATAATAAATTATTGCTTGCGAAATTGTCAGAGTGCGGGACGTTTTTTCCAAAGTTTATGATCCATCATGATTGATCTCATCCTATGCACCTGCCCAACCACTAGAGGTGTGCAAAAGGTTTTTGTTCTATGAATTGGATATTTTTTTTTAATTGAATTTGCATAGACTATTTAGGTAAATCACAAAAAAAAATTTGTGTATAATTTATATAGTTGCAGTTCACATTTTTGAGGGATTGTTTTGTCATTTAATCTGGAGTTTCCCAATGCTTTCACACATAGATTATGTTGCACATGTGCTCCTATCTTTACTCAGTATCTGTTGTAGTCAGTTAGATGTTAACATGCAAAGAGATCTTCTATTCATTTCAATGACTTGATTCACCCTGGACAACCTTCTCCGGCGATGACGCGTCATAGAATGTTGGAAGACGGAGACAACTGAATTAACTGCTGAGTCATTTCAAATGTGCCTGTAAATTAGATACAATTGACCTGGTTTTGTAATTGATTTTCCAATTTAACAGAAGGACATTAATACATTGCCAATATATTCCAATTGATTGCAGGTTCCACCAAAATAAGAACAACATAAATCAGTACTAGACATTTTGAATATAACAAATACTGTCATTACAGTGGCTTCTCTGACTTCTCTCAACCCATCTTGATTACAACAAGGTTATTTTATGGTAATGAACTTACACTTTGCTAGTGACGGTGCAGACACCCTCTGTGACGTTAACAGTGTCTAATTAGCACCTACACACTTCATAATTTTTTATCCCTTTGGGACAGTACTGTGCAAATGGAGTTTCATTATTTTCTTGACTCTGGATACAACCACTGAATTTTTATGTCGTCAAGTTGGTGGGACTTAACTTTATCCTTTCAATCTAGTCATCAGGAAAGATCAGCCAATGAAGGTGAAAGACTCACCCAGCTGACAACATTTAAATGGTAGTTGCCTTTAGATGGCTGAGTTGTTAAGGAGTCAGATTTTATAATAATACATGGTACATACAGTATGTAGTGCTTTTCAACGACACAAAGACAATTTAAGAAACTTGCAAGGCAAAGAACAAAGAAAAACAAAAAGACAACAGCACAAGGGGAACGAGGTAGGGGCTATTGGAATGCTTGTTTAAACAGAATAGGCTTAAGGCGATGGAGGAAGATGTTTACAGACTCAGAGTCACAGATGATTGGAGGCAGGGAGTTTAGCAGCAACCCAGGGGATGATGAGGTGGCCTGCTGTTCCAGAACAGATTGAGCGTTTGGGCTGATAGGGGAGAATAATTTCCAAGAGGTAGTGGGAAGCAAGGTGGTGCAAGGCTTTGCAGGTCAGTAGGAGTATTTTGAACTCAATGCACTGGAGTACAGGGACCAAGTGGAGCTCACAGGATGTAGGTAATGTGCTGCCAGAACTTAGTGTGGGTGAGAAGCCTGGCTACAGAACCATTTGAAGCTTATGGAGGTATTTACTGTAGGGTTGATGCCGGATAGAAGAGTTACAGTAGTTGAGATAAATGCATGAATCAGAGTTTTGGCTGCAGATCGGGTGAGGGAGGACTTGAGTTTGGCAATGTTTCAAAGATGGAAGAACGAGGATTTAACAGTCTGTTTTATGTGTTGCTCAAAACAGAGGGTGGAGTCAAGGATGGCGCCATGCTGGTGAGCTTGGGGGGGAAGGGGAACCAATGGTATTAATGATGGGGAGTGTGAAGGTGCCGTTTTATTGAGGATTTAGTGCCTATGAGTAGTTCTGTTTTATCATTGTTGAGCTTGAAGTTTTGGTGCATCCAAGTTTTTATTGTAGAGAGACATGTTTTCAAAATGGGCCAGAGGTGGGCTGGTGAGAGATTTGGTGCTGAGGTTAATCGTAGTGTCATCCACATAGCAGTAAATGTCAAGGTTAAAATGGAGGAGGATCTGACCGAGGGGGAGGTTGTAGATTTATTAACCAGTAAGTAAGTTGTAAGTTGACTAAGAACAAGTTCTTATTTACAGCAACATCCTGGGAGCAATTAGGGTAAAAGTGCCTTGCTCAAGGACAACAATGGCATTTGGCACAGTCTGAAATAAAACTGGCAACCTCCTGACTACAAGTCTGCCTCCCTAACTACTGAGCCATCTGAGATAAGGGGACCCATAACAGAGCCCTGGGGGACCCCCAGGGTAACTTGCAGCTAAATCAGGCAACCATAAGTTTTTCAACGTCACTGCAATATTTTTGAAAATACATCTAGATGCAGGGGATGTCTTTTGTTGGCATCCTGATATTTATTTGTCCTATTTTATACTCCTATCGATACATTTCAAAGATCGACTCGCTTCAAAACGAACATTTAGTTAGTATTCCACTCAACATTTCTCTTCTTTCTTTTCTGTAGAATCATCAGGTCTTTTATTCAAATAGATCTTTGGTGGTGCGTGCAAATGACAGGGAAAAACCCTGACATCACTGACAGGATTTGGCTTTGGAATATAGTGTTATAAACAAATAATATCAGGGGCCTGTTAGGTTGTAGGTGATGGCATTTCCACATGGTGACATGAATGTTGTATCATTCAGCAATATTGACATGTGTGCACTTTTTTGTTTGTTTGTTGATTGACACTAGCAGCAGCCTGTGACTGTGATTGACTCTTTGGGAAATGTCTTTGTCATCGTTGGCAGCAGCAATCCATGTGTGTGAGGCCAATCCCCAAGCCTCGGAGACACAGAACAGTCAGACGCTGCACTTTTAGATGAATTTCAATTTCTGGGGGAATGCAGAATGGAGAGATACAATAGATCACATCAAATACGTAATTAGAAGGGAATACAAATCATTAGTATCTGACTCCTCTACTAATATCAGCCTGGGTATCTGGAGTATCTGACTACTCTACTAATATCAGCCTGGGTATCAGT
Organism: Umbra pygmaea; assembly: GCA_016801145.1. Lineage (NCBI taxonomy): Eukaryota > Metazoa > Chordata > Actinopteri > Esociformes > Umbridae > Umbra > Umbra pygmaea. The sequence goes on along the minus strand of JACXGM010005304.1, from coordinate 29,539 downwards.
AGTATCTGTCTCCTCTGCTAATATCAGCATGGGTATCAGTAGTATCTGACTCCTCTACTAATATCAGCCTGGGTGTTAGTAGTATCTGACTCCTCTACTAATATCAGCCTTGGTATCAGTAGTGTTTGACTCCTCTGCTAATATCAGCATGGGTATCAGTAGTATCTGACTCCTCTACTAATATCAGCCTGGGTATCATTAGTATCTGACTCCTCTACTACTATCAGCATGGGTATCAGTAGTATCTGACTCCTCTACTAATATCAGCCTTGGTATCAGTAGTATCTGACTCCTCTAATAATATCAGCCTGGGTATCAGTAGTATCTGACTCCTCTACTAATATCAGCATGGGTATCAGTAGTATCTGACTCCTCTACTAATATCAGCCTTGGTATCAGTAGTGTTTGACTCCTCTACTAATATCAGCCTGGGTATCAGTAGTGTTTGACTCCTCTACTAATATCAGCTTGGGTATCAGTAGTATCTGACTCCTCTACTAATATCAGCCTGGGTATCAGTAGTGTTTGACTCCTCTACTAATATCAGCTTGGGTATCAGTAGTATCTGACTCCTCTACTAATATCAGCCTTGGTATCAGTAGTGTTTGACTCCTCTACTAATATCAGCCTGGGTATCAGTAGTATCTGACTCATCTAATATCTTCAGCCTGGGTATCAGTAGTGTTTGACTCCTCTACTAATATCAGCCTGGGTATCAGGAGTATCTGACTCCTCTACTAATATCAGCTTGGGTATCAGTAGGATCTGTCTCCTCTACTAATATTAGCCCGGGTATCAGTAGTATCTGACTCCTCTTCTCCTGCACTCCTCAACCTGGACTGAGAACAGAGAGAAGTGAGCTTCATCAGATGGATCTCATGTTAGGATGTCTCTCTCTCTTTCTCTCCTCTTTATTCCCTGCCCTTAGAGGAGCCACACACACAAACAGCTGGGTCCTGGTGTATTTCAGTAACCATCTGGCCTGTTCAGGGAGAATGAACAAGCCATACTGTAGGACACTGGTCATGTTTTCTTACATAAGCGTTCAGATGCTTAATTAAATTTGAGTTATATTGAATGTGCTACTTTTTCCACCATTATAGTACAGATTTCAACCCTGATCAAAACATCGAAATGTCACATTTTACATTAGTACAACACACCAAATTAATGTTGCATCTGTTTTGGGTGACTTTCTAGTTTGGTTCACACATTGATATAGATATTCACTAGGTGAGTTGGATTTTACAATTGTATGCACCCCTGTAAAATAAAAATGTATTTAGTTATTTTTACCGATTTATTTGGTCACGTCCAACTCCCCCTGAATCAGTATCAGAAATCAGAAAGATTGCCAAGTTAGTTTAGATTTTTTTCTGGTCTATTGGTGCAAGTCTTATTTGTATATAAATCAAATATATTTAATTGAATGTTTTAACCATTAAGGTGCAGGATATGAGCAGAATGAGATCAGTACATTTACCATATGTGGACAGTGTCACCTTGTCGTCACATCCTCGGCAGGTGTTGGTTGGTTCAGAGTGCTTACATACTTTCTTCTGCCACATGTTGTTGAGCTGTCAGGTAGCCTTAAGTCAGTACATGTGCATAACTTTAACAATACACTTCTGTGATAAAACTCACAGGCGACTGATTTGCACACAAGGAGTCGCTGGAGAGCGATGTGACAAGGTATACTAATCAAATTTCTAATTTCCTAATCCCCTACACCTTATTTTTGACTAGGTACCAATTTGCGATGCCCCATGCTGGAGCTCCGGGCATATTCGGAAATGTGATCAAACCCTGGCCACCCTGGTGTAGTTGTGCTCCAAAGCAGCAACTTAGACCACTATGCTGTGGGGAGGGTCATTTTGATTATTGTCTTGCTGAAATATGGTGCCTGTTTTATCCGTCAGTGTCCTGACTGACTGTTGGACATTAGCTTGAGAGATTTGTTGATAATCCATTCTTCTTTCCACGCTCACAATATTAGCAGTTCCACTTGCTTCTCCACACAAAACCAAAGCATGATATAGCCACCCCCTCCTTAACAGTTGGCAAGGTGTTCTTTTTTTGAAATGCTTCACCCTTTATTCTCCAAACTTACCTACTTTGGTTGTGGTCAAACAGTTCAGTTTAGCAGTCCAAAGCACATTGTTCCAAAACAATTCTGGCTCGTCAAGGCTTTCTTTTGCATACTTTAAATGCAGAGTTTTGCGGCAAGGTTTTAGTAATGGCTTCCTTCTGACAACTCTACCATGCAGATCCTTGTTGTGTAAGGTAGTTTGTACTGTGGGCCTTTGAACAACTATTCCTGTGTTGCTTAACTGTTCTGTAGGAACTTCTGTTGTGCAGATATGGGTTATGTTGTACAGATCTGAACAGTTTTTGGGGCAGGTCTGTGTGATAAGTTTCTTGGTCTTCCAGATATTGTTTTGACTTGAGCTTTTCCAATTCACATCCATTTCTTGACAATGTTACTGACATTTGAATTTGGCTCTCCAGTGACTCGTCGTGTGCAAATTTTGGGAGATGTTTAGAGATGTTCCGATACCATTTTTTCCCAACAGATACCGATTCCGATACTCGTGTGTTAAAAAAAGAAAGATATCATACTATGCCTGCATGACTGTGATATGATTATCATTGTGGTAAGCACAGCACTTAGCAAATATATGGGGAACACGTCGGAGCTCCAAATGTCTGTGGTAAAGCCTAATTGCATGCACGTCTTTCAGCATATATGAAATGTGTTCCTTAACTGTCTCGTATATTTTTGGTAGCGCAGTATCTGAGATCTATTTACAAGAAGAAGACGTTTTATAGCGCCTTTCAATAGCTCAAGGTCGCTTTACATTGTACATTACAATACATTTAGACACTCAGACATAAATTACAGTCACATGGTTACATGTATTCACATTATACAAATGCATGTTAAATATAAACGTTTTTAACTGGGTCTTCAACAACCTGGCAAACAGTACCTTGGCTCTCCAAAGGCTCCATTAAACGGCGAAATCCCACATTTCTGACGACATACAGGGGTTGGTCATCCAGGAAAATAAACTCCAAGATTTTGTCGGTTAACTTTGTTGGTTTTTGCCTGTCTTTTGGGAAATTTATTTCGTAGTTTGAAGGCAATTTCCAGAGTTTGCTGCTGCAGTTCGTCCTTATTTTTTCCCCTTAGCTTTGGTAAATTTGTCATGCTCTTTAGCGTGAAGCGTCTTAAAATGTTTGATTAAGTTGCTGGTGTTAAAATTTGCAACACTCGTGCCACCCCTCGAAATTGTTTGCATATGTTGCATGTCGCCATCTTACTGGTGGGTACATCCAAGTACTAAAGTACTGCCAATCCGCGGACATGATGCGCTAATGTTAGCTTATTTTACTGAGGCATCAGGTGATCAATTCTTTTTCGCCCCTCTAAAACAGCAGCTGCCGATGGCAGCACAGCGCAACTCTTTTAAGAGCGGCGAGGAAGCACTGTCAGAGCTAACAGAGCTAACCAGTAAATGGATTCCTATTTCTAATAAATTATGTGGTATCGGATACATGCCTGGACTCCAGTACTCGCCGATACCGATGCCAGCATTTGCGGCAGTATCTGAGTCATTTTCGATACTGGTATCGGAATCGGAACAACTCTACTCCTGTTCTGTGAAAGTCAAGTATCTTCATTTTCAAGACTTCAGACAACTGATTAGAGAACCCAAAGGTTGTTGAAATCGGGCAATCATACATATATATATATATATATCAGTTTGATATATTAGACGTTATGGAGTTAAATCTAGAAATGTATGTTTCACTAATTGTAGAGTACAAGTTCATATGACGTCATGACAGTAATTGCTTTACCTCAATGACAAAAGCAGAACAGTGTATCCATTTTGACAACAGTGCTTGAGCCGTATGCATTTTGTCACAGCCCACACACTCTCTTGCCTTTGTGCTTAAATGCACTAATATGATGAATAATTTCACTTTGGTTGGTTAAAAATACATACCGTACTTCAGTGTATGTTACAAGTGCAACCTTATACATTTTTATTTATTATTTATTATTTTAGATTTTTATATCTGGCCCCATTGGGAATCATCTCTGGTGTTGCTGCTGCTGTGTTGTCACTCACAGACACACACACACACACATTCATCCCCTGTGTGCACAAGTGTAATGAATAATTTGTGATTGGCAAGATGTGCATTAGAGGAGAGGACACATCTCAATCTCCAACTCACCATAACCCCGGAGAGAGTTTCTATGATGAAGGCCATAATCGTAAATTGGACATTTAACATTTTAAGTAACTGAGCAGATGCTCTCATCCAGAGCAACATTTTAGTTTAAGCACCATGTTTTGCCAAGTATGCTATACGGGACCATAAGCCTTAATGGATATCATGACATTGGGGGGGAGAAAAACAGGGAAATATTTGGACAAAGCTATACGCCAACGCCAGCAACTGCAAATCCATGATTTGTTATTAAAAACACAAAGGACAAATCCAAACACTGGAACTCTCATAGCTTGTTATCCCATTCCATTCATCAGACACATCTGATTTTATGGTACCATTTACAATTAATAAGTTCATTACAGTTGGACAGTGATAGTTGTTACTGACTGACACCGCCCAGATCACAGAGATTGCCTGGCTGAGTGTTGGTGACCGCAGCGCATGATGAAAGATGTTACAGGTTCCTTTTGTCACATTCTGTTTCTATTAACCACACATCCATACATCAAACACATGCGTAAAGGAACATGCGTAAAGGAACATGCGTAAAGGAACATGCGTAAAGGAACATGCGTAAAGGAACATGGCGGTTTTGTGTGTGTGTGTGTGTGTGAGTGTGTGTGTGAGATCTATCTTTTTGTCTGCCATAACACTTAAAGGGCTAGATACCTACAGATACCTACTAGCCTTAGATTCTTCGTAAAGCTGTTGCGTTTGTGTATGCGTGTGTTTTTTTCATATCTCTCCGCTAGGCAGATAGCCAAGCCAACACAGTGAACGATTTGTCAAATTACCTGAGAGCAAAGCACTCATCTCGAATTGTTCCTGTACGTCGCTCTAGATATGAGTGTCTCAAAACTGTTCTGAGATCAGGAAGAGCTGATGTGCAAAGCTGCTCTGACCTTGCAGACCTGTCATTGTAGGACAGGAGCGTCTGATCACTTATTATACTGCCATCAGAAAGGAGTTGAATCAAAGCTAATGATGAAATGAGTTGTTCTAGTCCTGAAGAAATTGAACAAATTGGTTTAGCCTTGCAGTATCTATCTCAGTCCTCCACAGTAATCTGGGTCTATTGTCCTGCCCAACGTGTGTGTGTGTGTGTGTGTGTGTGTGTGTGTGTG
>JACXGM010005304.1:0-24067 GCA_016801145.1 Umbra pygmaea | reverse complement strand
GTGTGTACAGTATGTGTGTGTCCATGCTACATCTGGTCTACATCTTTAATCCACCAGGGGTAGTAGTGGATTCAGAAGCCTCTCAGCCTCTCCCCCAAGGCAGAGTGACCAGAGGAGCATGAAGAGCAAAAGGACTGTCCTGTTTAATGGAGGGCGGTTTTTACTGCACATTTAACCTACAGAGCACCTCACAGTTTAGGATAACCTTTATGAATGCAAGTTGTTTTTGGGTCTTTCTGTTTGTACTGGCCACTGTGGCTCAATGTTTAGAAAACCTATGAGTTGCCAGCTTTTTTCACTGGTAGGTAAGATCTTTGTTATGGCAAACAGACCTAATTGGACGTGGCCCTTCGACAGCCAATCATATTAGTTGTTTGTGCTTGGGTCAGGTGTAGCTCTGAGTTCTGTGGGTTTCTAATAGACACTAGTTGAATGCTGACATCCTAAGTGGTCCATTTCTCGCCTCATCTCATTATCGTCCATTTCTCACTTTCTGTATGTCTGACCATCTCTCTTTATCTCTCTGTCTCAGTTCTGTTTAAATTCAAAAGTTTAACATTTGGAAAGTAAACTTTAGCTTAAAAGTGAAAAATAAGAAATCTATAATAACTAGAGGTCAAAACAAAGAAAAACTGGACACCTGAAATTTGAATTCATTTTATAAGCTAGACAGTTTTGTAAAAATGTGAAGATTGTAAGAATTACAAGGGAAAAAAACCCTGAATGAATGGGTTAGATTGACAGTGTCTCAGACTCCTTGTTTGTATTCCGGGTGATATTCTCGCTTCTGTTGTGGTATAATTAGTCTATACTGAGACCCTCCATACCAGCCTGGTCATTCCCACTTTCCCACCCTGAGTGACAATAGAGGAGGCCCCATTCCCGTCCTCTGTCACCAGAATTCTTTCTGTCACATCACCCCCCCCTCGTGCCCCTGCCCCTCCTCGCCATTCACTTCTTTGTATTTCTTTTACATCTCTCTGCTTCTTAATTGCTAAATTACAAAAACATATATGATAATAACTAAAATATACACGTGAAGTAACAAAAAGCTCAATCAGATGTTGACAGTGTTATAACAAATGTTGTAACAATGTGCAAATAGTAATTAGCTTCGGACCAGGGAAAATATAGTTTAAAAAAAGAAATTCTCATGGCAAAGGGTCACAAAGTTTTTTGCTGTGATGGGAGTTTATTCATATTTCATTAGAAAATCTTTGTGGGTTTGTAATGTGAGGAAAACATGTGGCTCTATAATGTGGTCATACATTTGAGGAGGTTAGGAAGCACAGTTTCTGTCGTTAAGTCTATATCTCTGTCTGGTGACATAGGCCCAACAGAGCAGAGCTGTTTCTAGGTCATGCCAGCCTTTTATGAATAATAAAAAGGAGTCTACTTTAAAGAGAATTATTTATAGTAGTACTATGGTAGTGAACCATTCTACCTTAATTTCTTTCTATCATTCTTATACTCACATCTTTCTCTTCATTGGCCCCGTGCCTCCAACGCTTATCTCATTGGGTAAAGTGGCTCCCAGACTGACCACAGTGAGCTAGTGGTGGATTCAGTTGGCCAGAAAGATGCTGGCTCATGGCTATCCTGCCTTCTACAGTTGCCTTCTGAGCCTGGAGTGGATACTATGTCGTAGGAAGCGTAAATGAAGGCTGGACGTTTGGGATTATTAACATGCATGGATAAAAGTGTACTAAATGGATAAACCAATAAGAAAGAGACATCATAGAATTTGACATTCTCCCTGGATGTTCAGGAATTCAGCAATTACTTATTCCACAAAAAATCCTTAAATTGTACTAGTCTAGCATAGCTTCAATAATGGAAGAGGGAAGCATGCATGTGGAGTGAGTTGAAATGGCTTTTCGCTTCTTAAATCAGCAAACAAGAACAGAAGGAAAGGGGAATAAAGTGTTAAAATCATAACTGTTTAACACTTGCACAACACTAGGGTCGGGCTGGGACTGAAAATGGCCCGGGATTTTGAAACCCAGACTGGCTCATGATCCGTGGACAGTTCCCAAATGAAAATAAACACACCACTGTATGATAATACACTATGATGCAGTGTGTAGAAGAAGATTTATCATAAAATATTGATTATTATGATATATCAGAATGATTGGATATCACTGTGTATGTTGCTTATTACTGTGATACTCTTATAATTATTAAAGGAACACTCCAGAACCCTAAACAGCTCAAAATCTTTATGCCAGTCATGTTTCCGACATGACAGTCACTAAATACACCTTCTCAGCGCGTTCGGTAATTCCCAACTCTCAAAAACCTTCAGTGACGTCACTGCAACCATAAAAAAATACATCTACAGGTAGATGTGTTTGGTTTACTTCCTGATATTTATTTGTGCTGTTTTATACTCCTGTCAACTCGATTCAAAGTTCGACTCAGTTTAAAAACTAACATTTAGTATTTAAAACAACACTGTACATGTGTAACACTAGCTTAACACTGTATATAGCTGTTTAACACTAGCTCAACACTATATACCTGTTTAATACTAGCTCAATACTATATACCTGTTCAACACTAGCTAAACACTAAATACCTATTTAACATTAGCTCAACACTAAATACCTGTTTAACATTAGCTCAACACTATATATCTGTTTAACACTAGATCAAGGCCTTTTTAACATTTTAAACAAATACTGAAATTGTCCTGTAATGTGTGCGGGTTTGCAGAGACAGGATACATACACGAAGGCAGGTGAAAATATTTTAATTCGACAAAGCACTGTGACAAACGTAAAGAGAATATGAGGAGTCAAATGGAATAACGAATATATACTGATCAAACCTCTAACCGACAGAAACACAGGCTACATACAAAACAATGAGTGGCAGCTAACGAAACAAACAGGGACTAAAATAATGACAGTGATGAATGAAGTGAGTCCAGTTGAGTGTCGTTAGCTGCAATCTGAGGCAATCTATAGGTTAAACATTGACATGATGTCATGATATGTCCGGGGAAACAGACAAGCTTACATTGAACATGGAACAAGCTCAGTTTGGCTGTAAGCCTGAGCCTGCCACGGCCAGCAGGGGGCAACTGTGACAGTTTCTTATGGGGATTTGTCAATTGATTGTGTTATGTATAGGGCTTTCGGTTTTTGGGATTTATTAATTTTTGTTTTCACGTGTTTCTTCGATACATTAGTCAATTTTTTTCAGTGGGATTAATTTTAATAACACATTAGATAACTTATTCAGGTTTTTTTATATAGAGTTTTTATACAGGTGGTTCAAACTTACCCTAAAACTAGTGATTTGTGTTTGCTACTGTACGCCTAATATTGTAGTGTCCATTATCTATACTGGCCACTTATTGTCACACTGCTCATCACAGATTAACATCGCTTGAGGTCCGTGACTAATCGTGTCTTTAATTGCCTACTCTTCAGTAGCGGTTTCACCCATACACATTTCTGCTTATACAGGCTAATCTTTAATGTCCTTCAGTTGTATTGGGCCGGCAAAATAAAATGTCTGAAATGTTAAGCAAACCATAGGATGATGTGATGTTATCCGATGCATATGACAAATAAACAACTTTGACTTTGACCATAAATAACAGTTGTGGTAAAATGATCAAAACATTGAAGGGAAATTCACTCACCGCTAAACAGGTGTCATGGCATGCTTAGGCATTCTCGTTTTTTTCCAGGTCCCTGCAATTGTCAGTCAAATCCCTAACCAGCATACATTAAGTTCTGCACTACTGTCCCTTGTGGCAGCCAGAAAGTTTGATAGTGGCCTACCATACCTAGGCTATAGTATGATATTTTTATAAATGTGTTGAAATAAATTATCTTGAGGACCTATGTCATTTACAGTTTTGATAATTGATACATACTACTGATGATCAAAACATTGACTGAAATAATATACGTTGTGATTCTGGAATGGACAAATTCAGGCTTGCTGTGTTTTATTAAATAAAAACCTGATAAAACCTTTTTTGTTTTGGTGGTGTTTTATCGGTTTAAACCGAATTCCGGAAGCCCTATTTATGGCCTACATTTACAATGATATAACACACTAATAAGCCTAATAATAGGCATTTTCATGGCATATCAAAATCCTTGATGCAAGTTATTCTAGTCTTGATTTTGACAGGAATTTTACCTTGTGATGTTCTCATCTCGTTGCAGTTTTACACTGTAATATCAATATAGAAGAAGAAGAAGAAGAAGTTGTATTTATATAGCGCCTTTCCATAGCTCAAGGCTGCTTTACATTATACATTACAAAACACCCAGACACTCAGACATACATTACAGTCACATGGATACAAATAATCACATCATACAAAATGCATGTTAAACAGATATATCTTTAACTGGGTCTTGAATATAGCCATGGATGAGGTATTACGTAGTGTGAGAGGTAGCGAGTTCCATAATTTAGGAGCATTAACGCTAAATGACCTTCCACCTACAGTAGACACCTACTGTAGAATATACAATAATAATCAAGAATGTGACTTGATTTTTCCACCTATTGTTACTGTGATGGCATTCAGCAGATAAAAGGTTCCCATCACATTTTAGTTAAGGACTCTGAATGACTGATGAATTTTAGGCTGTGCTTTTGTGTGTAACAAAGCACTGCGTAGTGTAGGAAATTATTAACCTATATACATATTTTTTTCTAATTTTGTAAATGTCAATAAATACAATTTTTACAATGTTTATAAGCTGGTCACTGAAAGAGAAATTAGATTCATTGTCATGGTTCGACATTTTAAATATAGCACCTTTAAAGAATGTTAATGGATAAATGTTGTCACTCAAGTGATACTGAAGACTTAATAGTAATATGAAAAAGTAGTTATCATTATTTATAGCATGTGTCTCATCATTTACTAAATTGGTTGCGAGTGTGAATTTATAATTATAAATGAGTTGAATGATTTACTGATTTACTAAAATAAAACCAATCAACACTTCAGTTCTCAAACACACACACACACATGCATACACCCATGCATATTTGCTTAGAGGTAAAATGAAAGTGATTGGGATTACTGTGTGCCATTTCCAGATGAATGTGTTTGGCCTTCCTCCATTACCCTGCCAGTTCAACCATGAGACTGTAGTGTAGGACTGGCTCCATGCCTTGGGCGTCCCCTCAGCCCCATCTGTGTCTGTCCATCCCTCACTGGACCTTCCAAGTGTCTTTTTTGATTACCGCTTGGTGGTCACATTCGGACAGACATTCCAGCATCATGCTCCTGGATTCTTGCAAACTACCAAGCATGTTAGACAATAACAGGTAGAAATAGTGAAACATTTAGGGTTCGGAAGCTATAGTGCTATTTAGTTGGTCTATAGCAGGTTGTTTCGCATTTGTGTCAGGTTCTTAAATTAGCTTCCATGGTGTTCCTGCTCAAATGCCGAGTTTGCATCTTTTAACTTCCCTGAATAGGTCTGTTTCATTTAAAGGGACTCCTCCTCGTCTCTGTATATTTGTTTGTCTGTCTATGCGTGAGGGGGTCTTATTTGATCCTCGTCATTGTCCTCATACTGTATATCTCTCATTGAAGACAAATGGCCTGTTGGCCCACACATTACACAGCATTGCACAGCATTGACACATTACACAGCATTGACACATCACACAGCATTACACAGCATTGACAAATTACACAGCATTGACACATTACACAGCATTACACAGCAGTGACAAATTACACAGCATTGACACATTACACAGCATTGACATATTACACAGCATTGACTAAGACGCATGATCTAACTTTCACCGAGTAGTATATTTTATTGACATCCAATTCTGTCTCTGCTCTGTAGGCTACCATCTTCCATACTTGCAATTATATCTTCTGATTCATTGCAAATGGCCTGCAATTTGTTAGAGGTAGCATGCTGTTACAGTAGCATAGCTTATAGCTTAAAATATCTTTCACTCTCATGTCTCTTCTTCTCTCTCTCTTTCCTCACTTCATTAGCCAGCTTTACACAGCCTTTCAGCCACCAATAGTAGTAGAGACATTTACCACACATCAAAGGATTAGGCAGTGAAGAGGCAGTCAGTCTTTGATTAGTCTGACTGTGTGGCTCAATTGAGAATTTCTATGCCTCTATCTTTTGATTGTCTTCAGTAGGTGAACACTAATACAGTCAATTTAGCTTGAGTATATATCTGTCTACTGCCATAAAACCTGAAGTGTGAAAAGAAATGGGATTATAATTTTTTTAAAGCGACATGAGTTTAATCGCTCCAGGCTTTTTGCCCTCCCACACAGCACAGTAATACCATTTTCTTTTCTCTCCACTCCCTCACCTGGTAGGAAGAATTTTAATCTCCCACCTTGCACCCTCTTACTATTCCTCTCATGGCTCTTGTAGGAATGCTTTCATGAGAATATGAACATACTGGTCTAGTTAAACAGTATGGCTGTAATGTATAGATGCCGTGTTGATCTGGTCTCTACAAAATGTCTGACAGTCTTTCTTTGTTTTGCAGGGCTTTATACACATATGACGGTGACAGCAATGATCTGACAGTGGCATCATCAGGCGGTAAGAAAAATCTGAAATGTGATGGTGATTGATTGTTGTTCTGTTTTATTGATTAAACTGTACTGCCTGCGCTCCTCTTGATAACATGTTTTGAGATGGTGGAAAGAACCTGCAATTTACCAGTAATGACTCTTTGTCTGGAGGCTTAAATGTCGCAGTAGAGGACATGCTTATTAGCTCTTTGGCCTCATTGAAGGTGACTGCAAGCCAATGTTTTCAGACTTAACAATTGCGAAATGGCAATTTTGTTTAGTTGAAATTATAACTATTCCATTACAAGTCCAAAACCGTTATTTGATGATTATTATGGCTGTAAAGTAAAGTGATCCAAATCTCAGTGCTGTTGGCTTACAGTCTTGTTTAGTGGAGACATCTTAGGAACTGGGATGTCTCAAAAGAGCGAACGAAACGACCCAAGTCTGAAGCAGGGTTTCCAACCCCACTACCACCCTTGCTAGCAACTTTTAACTGACACTGATGTTCATTTGCTAGTGTTGGTAGGACAGCAATGACATACAACTGAGTTTGTACCTGTACTTACTATTGTTTCATTAAATTGGTAACATTGATAGAAATGATAAATGTATGCAATAACTTGACACACACTTTTGGTTTTGGAATAGATGAAAGGATATATAAATATAGTAAAAAACACTTGCCTTTGAATGAGTAATCAGCTTTCTTGCCAGTTCACACATTTGCACTCTGAGTCATTCACATTGCTATATGTAGAAACAAACCAATATATTTTTTTATTCATTCATTGCACTCAGGGTAAATGCACCGTGCCAGACAATTGCCATGCTATCTAAACTACTTATGAGACAGCTAAGCTACAATATTATAATATCAAATATGACAAACTGATTATAACCCAATCTTAATCAATGTACTGTTAATAATTGCACAAATAATGCTTTTAATTAATTATAGTATACACTTGGATACATGTTGCTGCAGATGTTGAGAGCACCTAGATTGCAGACTTTGGGTGAACCGACATGAGACCACCTGAAGATGAGCTCAGTTTGCCTTTGGGTCACTTAAGATGTATCTGAGTATACTGCAGTTTTTAATCATGAATATGCATAGGTAATTATCTTTAACAATATCGGTGAGAACACAAATTTCTCCATCTCTCCATTGAGGGAATTTAAATGTTTTTCCATCAGTCAGAAGCGTGTAATTATGAAAGATGGGAGAGTGAGAGGGCCATTTGGAACCACATTTAGTGTGTTTTTCAGTTCATCTCCATATTGTAACTAAGTAAGAAACTAGTGTATGGTGCCAAAGTGTAACTTGCAATGCTTAAGGTGTACTACAGAATGAATCATTCTATGTTTTCCTCAATTGGTCGCAATTGGTCACCATGAGCATCGTTGGTATCCGGCCCAGTAACAATTGGTCGCCATACAAAACACTAGATATTAGAAAAAGGTTTCAGATTTCTCATGTTGCAGAGTAGGGAAGTTTAATACATGGATGTTTTCCCTGCATTACAAATCTACACAGAAAAGTTTAATGAGAGGGGAAAGTGGAATCATTTAACCAACAAAATGAATGTGAGGAAGTACGTTTATTTCTATAATGGATATACAAGCTTGCAATGCATTTGGGAGATGTGCTCATTTATCAGTTATTTAATCAGTGTCTATTTGTTTAAAGATCTACTTAATAAATGTGTAAACAATTTACTACTTTTAAATGTTATGTTTTAATTTAAATATTTGTCTTATTCTAAGGTAAGGCAATCTATGTCCATAAAAAAGATATACCTAATAATCCTACTACTGGTACTGCATTGTTCTATAACCCAGAGTGCATTGAATGAAGAAGGGAAGATGAGGTGTGGGTACTTTGACTCTCACAGGTGTGTTTTTTGTGTGTTTGCACTCCACTGCCCCTACTGCTCCAGCCACAGCCAGCATTTTCCATGTTTATAACGTTATCTATGTTTATAACATTATCCATGTTAATGTTATCTATGTTAGTAATGTTTTCCATGTTAATAACTTTATCCATGTTAATAACTTTATCCATGTTAATAACTTTATCCATGTTAATAACTTTATCCATGTTAATAGCACTATCCATGTTAATAGCACTATCCATGTTAATAACGTTATCTGTGTTAATAACTTTATCCATGTTAGTAATGTTATCCATGTTAGTAGAACAATCATGTTACCAATGTTATCCACATTTAATATCTTTATCTATGTTTAAAACATTATCGATGTTAGTAACACTATCCATGTTACTGATGTTATCCAGGTTTATAACACTATACATGTTAGTAACACTATCCATTTTACTAATGTTATCCACTTTAATAATGTTATCGATGTTAATAACATTATCCATGTTAGTAAAGTTATCCATGTTAGTAGTACTACCCATGTTTATAATGTTATCCATGTTAATAACGTTATCCATGTTAATAACACTGTCCATGTTACTAATGTTATCCATGTTACTCATGTTATCCATGTCCTAATGTTATCCATGTTACTAATGTTATCCATGTTACTAATGTTATCCATGTTACTAATGTTATCCATGTTACTAATGTTATCCATGTTACTAATGTTATCCATGTTTATAACGTTATCCATGTTTATAACGTTATCCATGTTTATAACGTTATCCATGTTAATAACTTTATCCATGTTAATAACTTTATCCATGTTAATAACTTTATCCATGTTAATAACTTTATCCATGTTAATAACTTTATCCATGTTAATAACTTTATCCATGTTAATAGCACTATCCATGTTAATAGCACTATCCATGTTAATAGCACTATCCATGTTAATAACGTTATCTGTGTTAATAACTTTATCCATGTTAGTAGAACAATCATGTTACCAAAGTTATCCACATTTAATATCTTTATCTATGTTTAAAACATTATCGATGTTAGTAACACTATCCATGTTACTGATGTTATCCAGGTTTATAACACTATACATGTTAGTAACACTATCCATTTTACTAATGTTATCCACTTTAATAATGTTATCGATGTTAATAACGTTATCCATGTTAGTAAAGTTATCCATGTTAGTAGTACTACCCATGTTTATAATGTTATCCATGTTAATAACGTTATCCATGTTAATAACACTGTCCATGTTACTAATGTTATCCATGTTACTCATGTTATCCATGTTACTCATGTTATCCATGTCCTGATGTTATCCATGTTACTAATGTTATCCATGTTACTAATGTTATCCATGTTACTAATGTTATCCATGTTACTAATGTTATCCATGTTACTAATGTTATCCATGTTACTAATGTTATCCATGTTACTAATGTTATCCGTGTTACTAATGTTATCCGTGTTACTAATGTTATCCATGTTTATAACGTTATCCATGTTTATAACGTTATCCATGTTTATAACGTTATCCATGTTTATAACGTTATCCATGTTTATAACGTTATCCATGTTAATAGCACTATCCATGTTAATAGCACTATCCATGTTAATAGCACTATCCATGTTAATAGCACTATCCATGTTAATAGCACTATCCATGTTAATAGCACTATCCATGTTAATAGCACTATCCATGTTAATAGCACTATCCATGTTAATAGCACTATCCATGTTAATAGCACTATCCATGTTAGTAAAACAATCATGTTACTAAAGTTATCCACATTAATAACGTTATCCATGTTAATAACTGTATCCATGTTAATAGCACTATCCATGTTAATAACGTTATCTGTGTTAATAACTTTATCCATGTTAGTAATGTTATCCATGTTAATAGGACTATCCATTTTAATAACTTTATCCAAGTTAATAACGTTATCCATGTTAGTAGAACAATCATGTTACCAATGTTATCCACATTTAATATCTTTATCCATGTTTATAACATTGTCGATGTTAGTAACACTATCCATGTTACTGATGTTATCCAGGTTTATAACACTATACATGTTAGTAACACTATCCATGTTACTAATGTTATCCACTTTAATAATGTTATTGATGTTAATAACATTATCCATGTTAGTAAAGTTATCCATGTTAGTAATACTACCCATGTTTATAATGTTATCCATGTTAATAACACTGTCCATGTTACTAATGTTATCCATGTTACTAATGTTATCCATGTTACTAATGTTATCCATGTTACTAATGTTATCCATGTTTATAATGTTATCCATGTTACTAATGTTATCCATGTTACTAATGTTATCCATGTTTATAATGTTATCCATGTTAGTAAAACAATCATGTTACTAAAGTTATCCACATTAATTACATTATCTTTGTTCATAACATTATTGATATTAGCAACACTATCCATGTTACTGATGTTATCCACGTTAATAACTTTATGCATGTTTGTAACACTATCCATATTACGAAAGTTGTCCATGTTGATAGCAATATCCATGTTAGGAAAACAATCATGTTATTAAAGTTATTCACATTAATAACGTTATCCATATTTTTAACGTTATCCATGTTAGTAACACTATCCATGTTACTAATGTTATCCACTTTAATGTTATCCATGTTAGTAACGTTATCCATGTTAGTAACGTTATCCATGTTAGTAACGTTATCAATGTTAGTAACGTTATCCATGTTAGTAACGTTATACATGTTAGTAACGTTATCCATGTTAGTAACGTTATCCATGTTAGTAACGTTATCCATGTTAATAACGTTATCCATGTTAATAACGTTATCCATGTTTGTAACGTTATCCATGTTAGTAAACACTATCCATGTTTGTAACGTTAGCTATGTTAGTAAACACTATCCATGTTTGTAAAGTTATCCATGTTTGTAACATTATCCATGTTTGTAACATTATCCATGTTTGTAACATTATCCATGTTAGTAACACTCTCCAAGGATTACTAATGTTATCCATGTTAATAATGTTATCCATGTTAATAATGTTATCCATGTTAATAATGTTATCCATGTTTGTATTGTTATCCATGTTTGTAACGTTATCCATGTTAGTAAACACTATCCATGTTTGTAACGTTATCTATGTTAGTAAACACTATCCATGTAATGTTATCCATGTTAATAACATTATCCATTTTTATATTGTTATCCATGTTTATACTGTTATCCATGGTAATAACATTATCCATGTTACTAATGTTATCCATGTTAATAATGTTATCATTGTTACTAATGTTATCCGTGTTTATAACGTTATTGATTTTTAAAACATTATCCATGTTTGTAACACTATCCATGTTACTAATGTCATCCATGTTACTAATGTCATCCATGTTACTAATGTCATCCATGTTACTAATGTCATCCATGTTACTAATGTCATCCATGTTACTAATGTCATCCATGTTTATAATGTTATCCATGTTAATAATGTTATCCATGTTTATAACGTTATCCATGTTAATAGTGTTGTCCATGTTTACATTGTTATTCATGTTAATTACATTATCCATGACATTTACAAATTCAACAGCACATTGGTTCAGTTGACAGGATGTTGCCTGTTCTCAGTGGGCATAAGCCTGCCAAGGCTGTCATCCTATAGCAGCTCTGCACAATGCCAGTCATGGGGGGATATGTATCTGCACCAAAACCTTCACTATTGAATAGTTCCACTGGATAATAACAGAAAGACTCATACACAATGCAGGGAGACATAGAGCTGCCTGTGCCTCTGAGAAGCAGAAATGTGAAACAGAATGTGAGCTGTCACATGATCTGTCTGGTTCCACCAGGTTAGCTAGTGCCTGGAGCAGCGTCATGCAGGGAGACTGAGTCAGTGCAGAGCACTGGACCACATAATGTAGAGGGCAGAGCCTGATCAGGTCAACTTAACAGTCACGTCTGACTGGAGAATGCCTTTCATGTGTATTTCTAAACCCTCTAAATTTCCAAATGTTTCTTCTCCACCTCCTCTTACCACCGTCTCCTCATCCTCTGCCCAATCGTCTCCACCTCCTCCATCTCCTCCCAACCACTCCTCCTTCAGCTGGAGGTCTACCAGAGATCACAGTGACCTTTGATAATGGTCGGGTCATGTATGGCTTCTGTAGCCTGAAGGAGCCCACAGCTGCACTACCGCGTTACGTCCTCATCAACTGGGTGAGTCTGTGTGTGTGTGTGTGTGCATGTGTGTGTGTGTGTTTTTGTGACAATCTTTGTTTGTGTGTCTGATAATAAATATACAGTGCATTCATATACAGGACACATACACATTTACGTTAGGCTAAATGTTATGGTGTACACAGGGGTGTTGTAAAGGGGGAAAAGGTTCTGACATTTCAGGGGGAACTGAGAGAGAGAGGGCCCTGGAATTTAAATAATGTAGGGACTTATCATATCACTGGGGCCCATGCAG
This sequence comes from Umbra pygmaea, assembly GCA_016801145.1. NCBI lineage: Eukaryota > Metazoa > Chordata > Actinopteri > Esociformes > Umbridae > Umbra > Umbra pygmaea. The sequence goes on along the minus strand of JACXGM010005304.1, from coordinate 11,109 downwards.
GTTCATTTTAATGGGGCCCAGAAATCCTGGCTACACCCCTGGGTGTACGGCACAATAAATCCTGAGTATATGGAAATAACATATGTTTCATATTAATTTGGTTGTAATCCATCTCATGCATTCTGGCATCATCAGGCTTTATCATTTGCATCATCATGAAAGCAGTTAAATGCTGAGTGGCTCAAAGGTGATTCACAAGTCTTGCCATTGAATTTAAACTAGTTCAAGTAAACTGTAGTTTGGCCACTGAGGAACATTCACTCTATTCTAAGATAGAAAATGTAGTATAGATTTGGCTGTGTGTTGTTGTGTATTGTTATCTTGAAAGGGGTATTATTTTCCCATTGTCTGATGGAATGCAGACTTGAAGCAAATCACTGTTATTTTAATATTTTTATCTTCTTCCCCCAAAGTTCCCAGTCTTAAAGCCATTATTTTAGTCACTACAAGGTGGTTGAAACATCCACAGTTTTTTTCTCATCAAAACAATGAAACTTTTTTCTTTCCTTTCCTGCAGCTAAGTTCAGAAGGATAACTGTAGCTTTGATGTGCCTGGCTGGTTTATATCTCATACAAAGAATATTTTTTAAGTGGACCATGCTTAGCAATATAGAAATAAAACTTTTTGTCTTGTAACCCTGTACCAATCACTTCCCTTTATAAGAAAAGCTCTACTTTACATTCAACTTTTCATCATAGCACACTTGATTGATTAGATTGTATGTTACCTTTTTTAATTAAATTTCACATGATCTGAGAAGCAGACGTCCTGTAACTGGTTTCAGCCACGTTAAAAAGCTTGGGCGGTCATGGAGTTCATAGATTCTTCAGTTGCAGAGACTTATGCAGTCACACTTATAGACGTGCAGAAGCTCAACTCAACTCAACTCTGATCTTGGAAATTCCAGCTACCAGTGCTATTCAACTGAAAACCAACTTTGAATCTGCTCTGGCCCTATTATTCTCCATTTTGTAAGGTATCCGAGCCGCTGCGAATGAAAAAGCCAGCTGAGTTTACCGCTTTGACCTAGGGATCGACCAATATCAATTTTTTTGTCATCAGCCTTAGCCGATGACCGATACGGGCTGACAAATTTCTTGAGCCGATATTGCTTTTGCTCCCTCAATTTAAATCATAAAAAGGACACAATGATGATAACAGATGTTACAAGTCTCAACTTAAAAAAGCTATATTTATCAAATAGTAAAAACAAGTGAGGTAAAAGAAGTAGGTAAACAATATATAACAAGTAATAAAAACAGGGGCAGTGCATGGTCTGCACGTGAACTGCAGTGTCTCCAGCGACACAAAGATGCCTGTGTGTACACCTGCCTGTAAATAATGCAGAGAAAACAGCAGCCGCGTATCGGTCGATGCCGATATACGTAAATATGCAAATATCGGCCTTATATATCGGCCGGCCAAATTTCTTCTCACATGTGTACCATTCTTTCTCTTGTACTGTACTACATCTCTTTATTGAACATACATTGCTTCGAAAAGTGACCCATTCTGAATATTTACCCAATGTCATTTTTGACCATTGTCCCTTGACATCGTTCATTCATTACAATCTCATATTCCTCCCTGTTGGAAATTCAATTGTCTTCTCCTATCTAATGCAGACTTTGTACTTTCATCTCTACTTTTTTACTATTGATTATTAACTTTTCTAAATTGTATGAGCTCAACCTCTCACTTGTTTTATGTGTGTCTCTTAAGGCCTATCTTAGAGGTGCTAGCTCTTCCTCTTCTCGTTGAAAAAGCCAAATTAGAAGAACTTTGTGAAGTTGACTTGGACAAGTGTGCCTTGACTCCAGCTCCTCAGCTATGTAAACAACGCTTGACCTTACCTGCGTCTGTCTCTTGTATAGATCTTCCTGGGCCAGTGTCTGTACCAATGACACCCATTCTGATTATTTTGCCCTGGAACACGGGACCCATCAGGGTAGCCCACTATGTCCTCTTTATTATTTGATCCCTATTAAGCCCCTTTTTTTAGCTTTGTGGGCATCTTCCTCTTTCCGGTGTGCGTCATGGGAGGTATTTAAACACAGGTTGGCATTCATTGGCATCACAGGCAAATAATTGATTACTCTATGCAAGTAAGCTTGTTACTTGTTTACACTTTCCATTCTGGAGAACTTAAGTTAAACATTCACAATCAATGCAGCAGAGCTCCAGCAGAGACCAGCCTTTCCAGATTAGCCGATCTGGAATGATTAATGTTGTACAAATAAAGTTTGCTCACATTCCTCTATATATTTCTCTGTATTACATAGTTTGACTTTAAAAAAATACTTTGGTAGAAACTATCAGGCCATTACCTAATTTATTAGCATAGAGCCCTGTATCGCACTGCTGGTTTTCTTCTAAATCTAAGCAGGGTCGGGCCTGGTTAGTCCCTGGATGGGGGACCAGTGCTGCTGGAATTGGTGTTGGAGGGCCAGTAGGGGGGCACTCTTCCCTCTGGTCAAAAGATTATTCATAATGCCCCAGGGCAGTGATGGGGACAACTGCCCTACGATGGGTGGCGTCTTTTGGATGGGACATTAAACAGGTGTCCTGACACTCTGTGGTCACTATGGATCCTGTAGAACTATTTGTAAGAGTAGGGGTGTTAACCTCGGTGTCTTGGACACATTTCCAATCTGGCAGTCATACTATCATGGCAACCTAATCATCCCTATCTCTCAATTGGCTCATTCATCCCCCCCCCCCCTTCTCCCCAGGCCGTTGCTGCAAATGAGAGAACTAAAAACATCTCTTACTGCTGTACTCTCCCAACATCCTCCTCTCACTATACTATCAATCCTGTTAAGCTCTCCCCCTAAAGATTTGCTACCAAATTGATTGCATTTTAAATCACACTTTGCAATGGCCTTTTTGGTAAGAAAGATGTATTCCCACCTTCCCGTACTGATGATACGTGCTGATGATGATACGTGCTGATGATGATACGTACTGATGATGATGATACGTACTGATGATGATGATACGTACTGATGATGATGATACGTACTGATGATGATGATACGTACTGATGATGATGATACGTACTGATGATGATGATACGTACTGATGATGATGATACGTACTGATGATGATACGTACTGATGATGATACGTACTGATGATGATGATGATACGTACTGATGATGATGATACGTACTGATGATGATGATACGTACTGATGATGATGATACGTACTGATGATGATGATACGTACTGATGATGATGATACGTACTGATGATGATACGTACTGATGATACGTACTGATGATGATATAAAGCCCTTTTTAGACTTCTGAACCATCTTCTTTCTTTTTTCCCCAAAACCTTTAAATAGCTTACTTCCGTCTCACTTTTCTGATACCTTGAAATTAGGCATTTTGACCCCCTGGAATGGTTTATTGACTATTACCTCACCAGAAAGAACTAATTTCTCAGAACTATTTATGTATTTTGTCTTTTGACAAAAAATCCACAAACATAAATTGAGCGTGATAGATATCGTATCTCCCCATGTGATTTTAAAATTGTGTTCTAAGCTATACACAACAATTAGGATTTTATTTTCTAAATGTTATCTCGAGTGCTTGACTTGTGGACCAGGAGGTTGAGTGGGGTTGTGTTGTTTGAAGGGGTTACAACACCTACCTGGTCTTTAAAATTGATTCCAGGGCCAGAATGAATGGAGGACAGAGGAATGTGTTACTTAATCAGGAATGGCTAAATGCATGCAAATTCAGGTTATTTCACACAGCCATTGTTTTACAGGCATTAATGACTTATTAACCACATTTAATTCCCAAACTAACTACTGACACAACTTACTCTAGGATTTTACTTTCACTTTGACATTATAGAATACTTTGTGTTCAATTCATTTAAATGACACTTCATAACGCAGAAGAAAAATAAATGTTTATGATGCAATCCGCTGAATTCATTGGATTATACTGTAGATGCGTGTATTTTGTTGCTTTGAATAGGCCATGATAAGGTCATATTTGTTTTGCTAATGAGAGACATCCTGTGAAGGAGGAGGGTATTGTTAAAGACAGAAACACAGAAGTTCTGATCCACTATCCTGTTCTTTCTGCTCTCTAACAGGTTGGTGAGGATGTGCCAGATGCCAGGAAGTGTCAGTGTGCCAGCCATGTAGCCAACATTGCAGAGTTTTTCCAGGTCAGTCTCACTGAGGTAAACCCAACTGCTACTCTAAAACTTTCAAGACAAGGTACCTACTGTTCATTAAAACCAGCTAGATTCATACAGTACATTAAAGAGTAAATTACGTCTGGTGAATTATGTCTGCTTCTCTTGTCTCATATTTACAAAGCATCTCAGAGAAGGACCGATCTAGGATCAGCTCCCTCCTGTTCGTAATCGCATTAATTATAATCTGAAATGCCAAACAGATGTCCTTTTCCTACTGTGAATATGGATCCAGGTTTTCTTTCAGGGTATGCCAGTGATTCACTGGATGACATAATGTATCTTAAACCTAGAGTCAACCACTCAGTATCTGCCAGCCATGCCGAAGCAGTGGCCCTAAGGCCATTTCAGCTTTTAGCTTCTCATTGAGATTCAGCTCAGTGCACTCTGGGTATAGGAGCGATTCCACTGCTCTGCCCACGGGAGCTTGTGTGTGTGTGTGTTACCTGGTTATGCATGCTAGCTGATGTGTGAGTACCGTAGTGTTTGTGTGTTGTGCACTTGTGAGTATGTACTCAGTATGAGTGACTCAGCACTCTAAGAGCTCGGTGTTAATGGGAAGCTGAGTGACCAGCCTCTCTGTCCACTTTGTATCTTCTGTATGTGGGCTTGGGATCAAGATAAAGACAAGAGTATTTCTCCTGACTGTGGCAGCCAAAGTCAATTGATCTACACTCTCAGTCATCTTCTCCATAACAGCTTGTTTCTCTGGCTATTCAGACTGATGGCCTTGCTCACACCATTGGCTCCGTCCTTGGGTTTAGTGTGGAGTTAGCTGGTTGTAAAGGTTCTAGTGAGCAAGGAGACACTTGTTAGGTACACGCCCACGCACAGACCACTAGGTACACAATCTCATGCACACGAGATGCACATCGCCTTTTTTCCTCTGTATTTGATTAATCAGTGTATGGCTTATTATATTCCATGTCAGAAATCATTCCTTAACACAGCAGGATTCCAACAGTATCACTCCCACACAGGTCAGCCATGTTGGAAATGAATAATGTGTCGCTGTGCAGGTTTAATTTAATCTAAATATTTTATTAATCCTGTGATGATTTACACTGTCATTTTGATATCAACATACATTTCTGCTTCAGCATTGGAAAGCTACAGTGGCCTCCACTAATATTGGCACCCTTGGTAACTAGAGTATGGGCAAACAGGCTGTGAAAATAAGGTCATTGTGCATTTAATTGAAGCAAAATTATGAATAATTACCTCCAAAACATGTGTACAATTATTGGCACTCCTGCAAGTTCCTGTCATTGAATTCTAACTAAAGTGCATTCCCATTCATATTTTACGTTATTAAGTTTACCTGAGGGAATTGTTACACTTAAGTTATAAACCACCACTTCCTGTTTCACTAGGGTATAAATATGAGCTGACACACTTGCTAAATTTCCATAATCAGCCATCACTATGGGATGGACCTGCAAATACGTTAATTATGTACAACAAAATATGTTGAGCTGCACAAATCAGGAAATGTTTATAGGAAAATTGTTCAATGGTTGAAAAGGCCCATTTTAACAATCACTGCAATAATTATGTTTAAAGCAACTGGAGAAGTTAACAATCAGCCTGGAAGAACAGTTGTGTCTATATTGCCCCACGCACAGTGAGGAAGAGGGTTCGATTGGCCAAAGAATCTTAAAGGAACACACCCGGAAAATTACAGATGTTAGTTGGATCTTATGGTCTGAAATTATTTAAAACTCTGATCAGACACCACCTACATAACCACATGTTGTTTAAAAGGATGGTGAGAAAATAACTGTTTTCTGTCATCAAACAACCAATCCAAGCTCCTGTAGTTTATCAAATGTCACTGGAACTTTCAATAGCACCAGGTTGGTCAGATAAGGCCTAAAAGCTTTTTGGAAGCAAACACCAGATGTGGGTTTGGCGTAGACAGAAGATAGACATGCAGAAAAAGACAAAAAAAGTACCTCATCCCCACTCTGAAGTATGGTTTTGGATCTGTGATGTGGTAGGACTGTTCTTAATTCAAAAGCCTTGTTAGGATACATGGTATCATGGACTTCATCAAGTACCAGCAGATATTACATCATAACCTGGCTGCCTCTGCCAGGAGCCCTAAACTTGGCTGTGGTCAGATCTTCTAGCAGGACAATGATCCAAAGTACCTGTCAAATTAAACACAAATAAAGGTGTGTTCACTGAATCAAGGTGTTGCCATGGTCATCGACTGTGATGACCTAAACCCAGTAGAAAACGTGGGATGAGTCCACAAGCATGGACCTCTGAAACTGAAACATCTGGAGAGATTCTCTGTGGAGGAATTTACTCAGATCCCTTGCCATGTGTTCTTAAACCTCATTACGCATTATGAGAAGATTCAGAGGTGTTATCTTGGCAAAAGGAGGTTGCACAAAGTGTTAAATGAAGGGGTATCAATAATTGTGGCACAAATGAGAAAGATATTTGTTTTATGATAAGTCTTTCGTTTTTTTCTTTTAAATTGTTTTACTTAACTTATTTTTGTTAATATTTTTAATTAAATATCAAGAAGATTAAAAATAAAGACCTTTTTTCACCGCCTGTTTTGTTCGAACATACTAAGGATGCCAATATTAATGGAGACCAGACCACAGTACATCTTTATCTATTACTCCTCATTTACATTGAATACAGTATCTGAATCTCTGTTGTTACACATGCCTTCTGTCCATCTACGCTCTTCCTCTCTCTGTCCCATTCTCCCTTCCTCCTGTCATATCTGACCAACAAATAACCCCTTCTCTCCTTCCAGCCATGTGGTGTTTGGTTCTAAATCTCCTGAATGTGTGTGTACTCTTTCTCGTTTTTTAGGGTCAAAAGTCACCAGTTCTGCATTAATAAAATCATTATATAGACTTTTGGGTAAGGTTTAGGGCTTCAGTATAAGTTATTTTTAAGATTTTAGGTATAAGTCATAGTTTAGGTATTAATGTTAGGTTATTGAGCTTAAGGTTAGGTTTAGTGTTAGTGGTTCAGTTTGCCCCGTGTTGTGTTAGGAAAGCTGTGGCCCACCAATCACAACTAAATCCCTGTTTACATCAACAGTTGCTTCAAAGTGCTTTTACAGATAACTGACCTAAACTCCAAAGAGCAAGCAACAATGAGAATTGATGCACCGTGGCTAAAAAAACCTCCCTACTAGAGAGTTGGAACATAGAAAGAAACCTAGAGAGGGACCTGGACTCAATGGGGTGACCAATTCTGGCTGTGCCAGGTGGATGTTCTAAAAGTTACATCGCCTACAGTATTAAGGTCATGTGCTTTGTAGTCTGACAAATGTCAACAGAACCCCTAAAAGACATCTCCTTTCAACCTGGGATAACATCTCACCACAGCAAGCCATATGAATGTAAAGGGGATATGTTTTCTATTGAACAGGGGATTTATGGGTTTCTGCCCGCAGGGTGTCAACATCATTATCAATGCCAGCACTATGGAGGATATCGAACCATCCGCCATCGGACAGAGACTGACCAATGGGACGGCTTCGTTGGCCAGCCCTGTCCTAAGCCGGCTGAGAACCAGAGAGGAGGAGAACGGAGAACATGGAGTGGTATGAGATGGGGGTAGGATGAAGAGATGGGAGAGGATGAGCGGCTAGTGATAAGTATAAGAGTGATTGAAAGACAGAGAGATGCAATCAGAGAATTTAGGGAATGTGGTAGAGAGAGAAAGAGGTGGAGAGAGGTAGACAGATGCCTCCTTGACAGACGGCTTGAAGAGACCGAGTGACGCAGCCTGGCAGGAGAAAATGGGGGGGTGCCACAGAGGTCAAAACAAGATGTCTGTCTAAGAGCTCTACAGTTGTGTGACGTGTGACACAACACCACAGCCGTGGTCCATTTTCTTGGGGAGAGAAGAGAGTGTGGGAGAGGAAAGGAAAGAGAGACGAAAGCAAGAGGGAATGAAATGGAGAGGGAGAAAGAGAGAGACAGACAAGTGAGAGAAAAAGACAACGAGTGTTGGAGCTGGTCTCTGAGAGCGAGTCATTGTTGTTCAGTATACAATGGACCTTACTGTGGTACAGGGTCAATAAGCAATGAGTCACTGGACAGATAGTAGGCTCCTTTTTCATTCTCTCAATGCTTATATGGACCAGGACGGTAAGCTAGCCACTACTCTGAAGGTACATTACATTCTGATAGATCGTCTACTAAGTCGTGTATTGCTATGAAAACATGTCCGTATTAAGATGAGGTAAATAGCTTGAGAGTTAGACCTCAACTAGTGTAGGATTGGGTGGGTGGGAGAAGTGCTGTAGCTTTTTTCTGTGTTCTTGTGTGCTATTATTATTACAGAAATATTAATGAGCTACAGATTAATACATGAATAAGACTAGCATAATGTATTACATTAAGAACAACTACTTTAGCATTCACTTTCTACACCAGCAATGCCAAACTACAGGCTAATTTCAAGGCCCTCGGCAACAGTGTTCAATTGGATTTATTTTCTCTCTACCTGGATCAGAAATCTGTATCAGAAACCACATGTTTCCTTTTCTGTTTTTATTGGACCCATGCTAAAGCTTCCTCTTTATAAATTATGTAGAAGTGTACGTTACATAACTAATATAAATCCTATCCAGATAATGGAGGACAATAGTGTGCAGTCATTTTGTGGACCAGAAATATGACAATTTGTGTTCAGCCTGATCCTGTTTGTTACTGCTGGTGTGGTGGAATAGCATTTAGAGGACACAGTAATTTTACTTTAGCTAGCTCTGACCCTGAACAGTGTGTGTGTGTGCACGTGTGTGTGTTTGTAGGCGTATGAGTGTACCATCGCTCTGTGACTAATGGTTCTAGCCAACCGTTTCCTCTTCCTCTCTCTTCTTTCCTTATTGGATGGATGTTCAGGGCACTGTGTACACCAAAACCAACGCAGAGATCGAGATGAAGAAGATCAATAGAGAGGAATTCTGGGAGCAAGCCAAGGTAGGTGTAAACGTGACACCCACTGATCTCTGAAAAGGAAGGGTTTGGACCGGACAATGAGAGTCGCCTTCTCATTGGTTCCTATGTGTTCTTTCCTTTCCATTTTCCTCAGACTAGCGATAGCATGAACACTGGTTTCAGTTTGACTGTGTAGGAATATGATTAATACCAAGTCAACCACTATGCCCTATTGTCCAGAAGCAACACCATAAGCCAGTGAGACTGACTCAAATGAGATGTGACATCCACTAGTTTTTGTCCTTGGGGTCATTTTGATTCTGAATCATTTGAGGGGCCGACGTTCCAGGCTGCAAGTTAGACTTCGCTTTGAAGTGCAACTATATATATGTAGATTTCCAGTTACAGTCTCTTTAGATTTTGATTACCTCACTAGAAGGACAAAAACAAATGTACAGTATATAGTTATTACGTATTGAACATAGTGCATTATATCCCTTTGCCCTTGGTGAACAGCGTGAGGAAGAGTTGAGAAAGGAGGAGGAGAGAAAGAAGATTGCGGAGGAGAGGCAACGCTTCGAGGAGGAGCGGATGGAGCTGGAAAGAAAAGAACAGGAGGACAGAGAGAAGAGGTACCGCGAGAGGGAGAGGCAGATTGAGGAACACAGGTGGGCTAATGTTGTTTAGTTGCATGCTATTAAGCTCTTGTGCTGTGTGTTTGTCTGTGTGTTTGTCTGTATGTTTGTCCATGTGCAGACATTAGTTTCATGAAATGCCCAAATTGTAGGACATGCCACTTAAAATTCCAGGCTGTGGTTTTAATACCAATGTGGGGTCAGCATGAAAATGTATGCAATCACCCACAGTTAATCACTCTGGATAAGTGTGTGTGCTAAATTGCTTACATGCAGTGTTGGGTAAAGTTACTTTTACGATTACTTTTCAGTGTTGAGTTCACAAGTTTTGGGAAGTCTCAAATTAACACAAAATAATCAGGTAATCAATAATCTGATCATTTTGTCTTAATTAGGGACAACTTTACCCAACACTGCTTACATGTAGATTTTATGGTGGTGGGTGTCCAGGGAATGTTGCTACTGTTGCAAATGGCCTGCTGAGGTACATTTGATCACTACATGAAGGAAGCCTTTGCTGACAAGGTTAAAAAAATACCAGTCCCTTTTTATCACGCTTGAACAACCTTAGGTATTGATCCAGAGTTGTTTGTAAGTCACTCGCTATGCTCACAGACTGACAGTGCGTGGCCTCCAGATTGCAGGCTGGTCTAAACCAATGCAAAGCAATTAGCAGCCTGGTGGTATGAAGCAGGAGGGGCTTTCTGCAACCAGAGTTGTCCAGATATTCATGACTTTTAAATTATTGACATGCTTATGATAATATAATTTGAGGATTCACATAAAGTATTTAAAGTGTTTTTGTATTTGTGTTTGGAGCAGAAAGAAGATGCAGGAGGAAGAGGAGGCCAAAGAGAGAACACGGAACCAGCCTCTCATAGTAAGTGTGTATGTGTATAGAGTAACAGTATGTGTACAAATTAAGTGTTTATGTTTTCAAACAGTAATAACCGTGTGTGTATTAAGAGTAGTACATGTATATGTATTCATACAGTAGTAACAGTGTGTGTATTAAGTGTAGTACGTGTATAGGTATTCATACAGTAGTAACAGTGTGTGTATTAAGTGTAGTACGTGTATAGGTATTCATACAGTAGTAACAGTATGTGTATTAAGTGTAGTACGTGTATAGGTATTCATACAGTAGTAACAGTGTGTGTATTAAGTGTAGTACGTGTATAGGTATTCATACAGTAGTAACAGTGTGTGTATTAAGTGTAGTACGTGTATATGTATTCATACAGTAGTAACAGTGTGTGTATTAAGTGTAGTACGTGTATAGGTATTCATACAGTAGTAACAGTGTGTGTATTAAGTGTAGTACGTGTATA
>JACXGM010005303.1:0-26886 GCA_016801145.1 Umbra pygmaea | reverse complement strand
CAGCCCTCAGTGAAGCACAGCCTTTATAGAACCACAGAGCCACATCCCACCCTCAGTTAAACACAGCTTTTTTAGAACCCCAGTCACTTCCAACCCTCAGTGAAGCAAACATTTAATAAAACTACAGCGTTAAATCCAGCCCTCAGTGAAGCACAACTTATATAGAACCACAGAGTTACATCAAGCACTCAGTGACACACAACCTTTTTAGAACCACAGAGACAACATCCAACCCTTTAGTGAAGTACAGCCTCTATAGAACAACATCCAGCCCTCAGTGTGGCACAGCCTTTTGGAAACACAGAGTCACCGCAAGCCCTCAGTGAAGCACAGCTTTTTTATAACCACAAAGTCATATCCAGCACTCAGTCAAGCACATCATTTATAGATCCACAGAGTCTCATCCAATCCTTAGTGATACACAACCTATATAGAACCAGAGTCACATATAGCCCTCAGTGTAGCACAGCCATCATAGAACCACAGAGTCACATCCAGCCCTCAGTGTAGCACAGCCTTCATAGAACCACAGAGTCACAGCCCTCAGTGAAGCATAACTTTTATAGCAAAAAGCCGTTATAGGATCACAAAGTCTTCCAACTCAGTGCCAGTCAAGTGTTTTTATCAGGGCCTTAATCTGGGGACAACAGCCATGGAGCGTAACCCTGAGGATTACAGGAATGATCAAAACTCCCCTTCCATTCCACGGTCCTCCCACTGATAGTTCTCTGTGGTGGTAGCGATTCAAGACAGGGATCAATCTTACAGGGACAGTCTGGGTGTCAGGGAGGAACAGGGTGTTACGGTTACCAGGAGGGGAAACTTACTCCACACTGCATCGTGATCACAGCTTTCCAAAATTACAATAGAAGCGCTTTCTAACCTCAAACCCCCTAATGCCAATACAGGCATCACATTCCGCACTATTGAAGAATCTAAAAGCTTTGAGATTAAATTGCAATTTCTAATATCAGAGAGGAGAAGCGTTTAGCCATGCACCCGCAACACATGGCATTTTTGTCCTTTTGTGATTTTGACCAACATAAAGCCAGGACAAGCAAAGTGTTGTGGTATAGCCTGTCCACATTAGAGCCACCCACACGTTATTACACAGGCTCACACATCACATGCTCTGTTTATCAGAGGAATCAGGTTTATAGAAGGACTGTTTATCAATAGACTCTGAACTAATAAAAGAGAGAGGATTACTGATCAAAAGTCAACCAATATTGACCATAACCCATTTCGCTCTGAGTCTTGTGCTCCGCCTTTTGGCTCGCTGATTCTGTGTTGCAGTGCTCTGTCTGGATTGATGGAGCCTCACATTAGCTAAAGTGCAATTCCAGGTGATTCTGTTCAGCAGTAAAGTGCAGCTTCTGAGGTTCAATAGAAGGTGAGTGATAACTATAAGGACACCTACTGACCTTTTAGGTCAAAAGGTCAGAATGATAATCTGATGAGGGATCAATAAAAAGAATTGTAAACAAAGTCCTAACAGAGTCATTAGATAATATGTAAGTTCCGGTACATGTTTGTAATAGAAATATAGATCTAAAAATCTTTATAATTTAGAGTGACATATAAATTGATTCCTTTTTGTACAGTACAGATGCCTGCCATTGGAATCAAACATCTATGAAAAAACCTATTATATACAGTATCGTCTTATTTTTTAAACCCTGCAAGATGTAGTGGAAAGTCCAATTTTATATTTTCTACACTATGTGCGTATATTGACTTGTGTAATTATTTTAATTCTTAATGTTTTGACTGGGTTTAAATGGCAGTGTCACTAACAGATGGGGTAAAGTCATTAAAAGAGAACAAATTGAGCAGCTTGGACAGAAATGTCTGACGAGTCAGCCCTAATCCATGTTGAATGACATTGGAGCATGTGAATTACAGTACACTGACAACGGCTTCTAGACTAGACTACCTTTCAATAAACATTCAGGAAAAATTACCACTTGCTACAGGTTAAGAAAATATACCCTGTTTCTTTATAGATATTATTATTAATTCAATTGAACCCTATTTTAAACACACTCCTCATTTGGGACACAGATCGAGGATTTTTAAATCGCACTCTGACAGTAAGTGAACCCAGTAGTAAAGCCAACGCATGTCTTTCCAACATTCAGAACGGAGGATCTTTTACTAATAGCCTTTATGATTGGAACATTGCCTTCTACCCTACGGTTCTCCCGCCTGTATCACACGATATTTCTGAATGGCTCGATAAAGTGGGATAATTAAAAAAACATAAGAAGTTGACACATCATTCATGATATTTTAAATATATATTATTTCTTTTTAAAAATGTGTGTTCACTGTAATATAACTGTTCAGCTCTGTTTTACAGCCATGAATTTTGTTTTATGTCTGTCCATATTGATAATGTGAAATTCACAAAAAAGTTTACTTTACATTTTAGACATAAAATACGCCTACATAATTAGTCTTTTTAAAAATACTATTCGGCATAGTAATTTTAGAATAGCATTAAAGCTTGAATTTTGAAATAATTTATAATATGTCTAAATTAGCATTTACAGGTCATTAATGACTTAAAAATACATTGTTTAAATCGTTCATCCACATAGGCTGCAATTTATAAGGCTTTATGTATTCTCTCTTCCACGTAAGTTATTTAAGAATCATTAAAGTAACAGTGTAGGGAACCATTTTAACGCATTTTGGTGGACATACGACCGACAGCCGACTGTAGCTGACCTCCTACAAACATCTCCCTCTTTAGTTTCTCACACACACCGATAAAAGAGAAACGGGTCACACATAATTGGATACAGTTGCGCGGTAACACAAAGAGTCAGCGGGTCGGAAAGAGATTTTCATGACCATACTATACACGTGCACAAGCGACCAAATATGCATGTATTACTGATCAATAATCTTACCTTTAGCGGTTAGGTTTGTCATCATCGCAAGGAGAACCATCAAAGCGACTATGTAATCTCTTGCCAAGCTCATTCTTCTTTTCATTGAAGTCCTCTGCTAATAGAAAAGAATGTCCTTGGGATCAATACTTTTCCTTAAAATAAAATACACTGCTTGCACTCCGCAAAAGCAACTTGTCGTGAAACCTCGGGATCGCACACTACGCAGCACTCCTCTCGTATAAGAGTTCTGTTCTGATGTGTAGCCTAATCGTTATCAGCTGATAGACTGAGACTGTTCAATTGCAACGCTCGCTAAAAACCGATGCTGTTCTATTCTTCAAACCAGCGCACCGCCTACGTTTCAGCACCGTGGACAGCTCCTAGCGTTAGCAGCTTGAACAGCATGTTTGTAATTATTAATCCATAACGTTTTGCAACGGAAAATATGTATTCCTGATAGACATTTCTTAGGCCGCAGGAAATTAGTTTCCCTTATATTGGACCAATTTTAAATAACTATTTATGTTATGCTCCTTGTTTTCTATTGTTTTTCATAAATAGCTACTACAGCACAGCATGAAGTTTGCAGCCTCTCCTTTTTGTTGACAAAGTACACGAATAACAAATAGCTTAATTTACTTATTTATCTTTGATTGCAATGTCATTGGATAATGTATGACATCCATTAGAAAACAATTAAAAACTGCAGTGCACGTTAAACGTGTATACATTTACGTATTGTAACTACCAACATCTGATTCAAAACATAACGTCAAAACATTCAAAATGAAATACCGTTCTCTATATTGAGTTAGGATTGTGTTTAAGACGCTGGGCATTAAGTCAATACATCGTTCCAAACGCATTTTAAAGAGGAAACCGAAATGTTTTCGGAAAAAAAACATTTGACATACAATTAACTATAAAACGAGGTCATCTTCAATATACAAATGAATGTGAAAAAGACAACAACACTATGAATCTCACATGACAGATGGTTTCATGTGACAGCACACAGTGTGCTACACTATATTGTTTTCTGGGGGCATTTTGTTTTGTTGAATCCTGTTTGCTATTTCTGGGACCACACACTGGCTCAGACTTATTACAATTCAAAGCTTGTTAATGAAACTGTTAATTACGGTTAAACAAAAAAAAGAAAGAAAATGTAATCTACACATATTTTCTTGCACAGAATGTTCCTGAATGTGTGTGTGTTCGTTTGTGTTTGTTTGTTAAAAACGTAATGTTTCAAATGTTTTAAAGGAGTTACAATTCATCAGCCATTTACCATGAAATCATTAGGCAAATTTCATACGACTGAAAATGCATAATTCACCTTTTGTTCTGACACCTTTCAACCAGTAATGGTATGAATCATTCAGCATATGGTGACCCCCATTGGCCTCATCTAGTGTGACGCATCCTTTACATCGAGTTCATCAGGCCTGTGGAATGTTGTCCCACTTCTCTGTGCATTCAATCAATAAAACAAAGTTGTTTTTTAATCTTATGTCCACCACGGGACACTGTTCAAAATGTTTACATCAGAAAACCCCTGGTCCACACAAGGCCAAACCCAGGCTGCCATTTGTTAATTCTGAAGGGCACCTCTCTCCAGTGAACCAGTGGCCATCAAAGGTGACCTTTTGCCCACTGAAGTCGATTAGGACGCCAAACTGCAGACAGTTCACCACCCTGGGAAGAGCAATAGGCATGCAGCCTCC
Source organism: Umbra pygmaea (assembly GCA_016801145.1). Classification (NCBI taxonomy): domain Eukaryota; kingdom Metazoa; phylum Chordata; class Actinopteri; order Esociformes; family Umbridae; genus Umbra; species Umbra pygmaea. The sequence continues at coordinate 22,259 of JACXGM010005303.1, read as the reverse complement.
CTGACATGGTATATTCTGCATTTTTTGACAGTTTGAGGAGATATTTTGCATTTGTGCAAACTCACATTTTCCATGTGGCTCTTCCTAGATGATCCCTCAGGTGAAGACACCAGATGTGGACATCTGTTTTTGAGGACAGTTTGACATTCCAGATTTTTTACAACAATGTCAGAGCTGGTTAATGGACAGAAATTAGCATTCATTGTCTGACATTCCTGCATTTAACATGTCAATTTCTACAAAACGTGAGCTGTGTGTGACAAAACTGCACATTTCTACAGTACGGTGGAACTTTACTGTTCCCAGCACAAGGTGCACATGTGTGAGGTGCACGCTCTTTAATCACCTTCTTAAAATGCCACACCCTATTTGTGGATGATGGATTATATTGGCAAAGGAGAAATACTCACTAAAAGGGATGTAAAAAATAGTGCATATATTTTGAAAGAAATAAGGTCTTTATTGATATACATTGCAGTAAAATAATATTTGCCCCGTTTGATTTTCTACACTATTGCATATTCTTGACACTGAATGTTAACAGATATTTAAACAAAACCTAATATAAGATAAAAGGTACATTGATTTTAATTAAAGGGTGTGCAACATCCCATGCCCTCCCAAATAATTAACAGCAAAAACTGCAACAAAAGATTCCTGTAATTTTTTCTTACAATGCTGTGGAAGATATTTAGCGCACTACTTTATGGAATAATGCTTCAACTCAGTGAGATTTGTGGGCATTCATGCATGAACTCCCCATTTTAGGTCCTGCAACAACTTCTTAATGAGGCTTTGTTCTAGATCATTCCAAAACGTGGCATTTCTTATTCTTCAGCCATTGAGTTGTAGACTGGATTTGTGTTTTGGGTCCTGTGATTGCTGCATGACCGAGTTCTATTTCAGTCTCAGCGTAAGTCTGCAAGATTTTCAGGTCCTGAGGCAGCAAAGCAAACCCAAACCATCACACCACCACCACAAAACTACAATATTGGTATGAGGGATTTAATGTAGAAGGAATTGTTTGGTTTTCACTAGACATAGCAGGGCTCATTTTTCCAAAAATTCCCACTCTTGTTTATAATTTCCTGGATGGATTTACATCTTGTCATTGACAGATTTTAGCAGGATGGCCACTCTGGGGCATATTCAATTCTGACCCAACTTTGTCCATTTGGACAATCTTAAGGCGAGCACCAGTCTTTTTTCTCTCAGATTTCTTCCTTATGTTATTTCAACCCACAATCTAAACATCTGTAAAAGATCTGAAGTGGTGCAATGTTATCATGTGTGCTTATAATCCCAGAGGAATGTTTTGATAATTAAAGTTGCACTGTGTAAAATTTTGGGAAGTGAAAACAAAATTACTTTCTCTCAGTGCCCAACTTTCAAAAGTTCTAAAACATTTATTTCATGATATTTATGAGGACATCAGTTTCAATGAGGGCATGACAAGTTGTGCTGCCACAGTGTTGGTCAATGGGCACGTGTCAATGTTTTAATATAATTAATGCATTTTAGTCTGTGCTTTTTTTAGATAAGGAAATTTTGCATATTGTAGTGAATCATTATCCTGTATACATTATTATATATTTTTTCAACTATCAAGGAATACAGTTTTTACAGAGTTAATTAGCTGGTCAGATGGAAAGGGAAAGTTGTTCCATTGTTATGGCTGAAATTCTACAAACATCACGTTTAAGCTCACTTGATTATATAACAACATTTACTCACATTTTACAACATTTACTCTTTCATAGCAGGAGTAACTTAGGGTGCTTCAAAATAAATACCCTCACCTACCATAGCCCTGTCCAGTTATCCTCATCTAACCCAATTTGGGCCATCTCAATCCAGCCCAGAATAACCCAACCCAGACCAGCTCAGCCCGGACCCGACAAGCCTAGCCCAGGAAGAGTGGAGCTGAATGTAGCCCACTGTTGTAAAAACAGGCCGTAACTTTACGAAATCCATGTAAATAATTGTGTCTTTTATTATCAGGTCATAATGTCTGGAGCTGCTCGCTACAGTAGGTCAGTTTTCAGTATTTAGTCATTTTTCTCCAGCTGGGAACATTTCTTCTCCAATATGTCAACTTGGGTTAGTGGATTCAGCCATCCTCTTCAGTACCACGAATCCCTAGCCCTGCTACCACTGTTATAGGTTCAGCATGTGGCGTGACGTAATGAGGATATCATGTTTTTAGCTGGCAAATGGCCTGAACCCTCATAGTCTTATCACTAGGTCATTTGGGAGACCCAGTCTAGCACGCCATGTCATCTAACTCACTAGGTAACTGATTTCACTGTCTAATCTACTGAGTGTGCACTTACCAGGCCAAACAATGCTTCTGGAAATGTTTTCAAATGCAAATAGTAACCAATAAAATTATGATCTGATTATTGCTGTAACGTCCACCCAGTGTGGCTGGTGTAATGAACTGAGATTTGGACTCCATATATATGTTGGTCGTTTCTTGTGTTTATTGGTCTGTTTCAGTTCCCCCTCGTGTCCATTCCATGCTTTGCATGTTGTTTTAGTTATTCCTTAAAATATGTGTAATATCGCTTTAGTTATGTGGATTCTATGTTTGGTTTGTGTATATTGTTGGTTATGTCCTAGGCTGTGTCAGATTTGTGTATAGTTGTCTAGCCAAGCAACCACCTTCTGAAGAACATATAGGTTACTGTACCTTTAAGACTAGGTCCGTATCTCAGGAATGGACACTAGAGTGATTCTTCTCACACCTGTTGTCGCTTCGCAATTAGGTAGTTAACCTGTATTAGTCCTGGTTCTTCAGAGGGTGACTGCTTGGCATTAAGGGTTGATACCCCTGTTACCGATGGTTCTCCGCAAATGGTAATGTACGTTCGTTGATGCACTCTCTGCCTTATATTTTATAGTCTTTGCTTGAGTTTCGCCCTGTAACGGTCAGGCTAACGATTTCAAACCTCATGTCATCTACTACTTACCTAAAGGGATTGGATGTGTTTAGTTTGTACTCCGTTTGTTTCTTTGTTTTGGGCTTCACAGTCGCCCAGTAATTCGGACCATATTTGGTCTAGGTTTCTTGTTTGAACCATACGTATTAAAACTCAAGTCAGAACGACTCCCTGCACTGGTCTACGTTCTCTTAAGCATCAAAAGTTTTGACAATTGCACCATGGAGGGTTGCATTCATACTATAATAAAATTATGCACACAAGTGGAATCTATTTCCATGGCATCTGATTTATGCAAATTGCAACCGCAAATAATGTAGCATATGAAGTACAGTTCTTGGATGTGTATTCCTTGTACAAAAATAGTTGTCTCTGTCAATTTGGGCAGTGTCTTGAGAAATCCAATAAGCTCAACAACACACAGTGCCAGTCATGGTTTAGCTGGACACTTGGGGAGTTAGCTGTCTTTAAATGTTGCTCTGCTCTGATTCTTTTGAAATTTCACACCCTCCCTCATTTCCTCTGTGCTCCGTCTGCCAATCACACGTCACTCAGTCCCAGTGTGAACAGCAGCTATTGGAAAAGAATATCCAAAATTATGCCTGCTCATCATTGGGTGCGGTATAAAGAAAACACCACAATATGTTAGGAGAGAGAACATTCACCGTAAATATCCAACATTTTGGATTTAACAGTGTTGTATTTCATATGGTTGACCTAACATTGGATTGTACTTGATAAAGCTGGCCTACAATAACTGACCTACTGTTAAAAAAAGGCATGATTATTATCCTGAAATAAAGAACATTTTATCCATACCACTAATCAACTCGGTTTGCTTCAAAGTATTTAATTGAATGGAACATCGGAGTTATCTCATTAATACTGGCACCAAATACCTCCACTAAAGTCTTTCTGCCCTTCTCCTCTAATTCCATATCCTTTATTCACCCTCTACATTCAAGCTTCTTTCCACCTTCAGGGGCTTATTTGTCTTAATAAGGAGAAGTGTCTTTACCAGCTCTATTAGACATCCAGCCCTGAATACATTTCCATTCTGCACCAAGGATAGATCACCAAGCTTTTCCTTCCTGATGAACTTATTCTGGCTGCACACTCTGGCACAACAAGGGAATAAGAGAAAGTGAGACAAAAGAAATCTAATCAGGGTTTTATTCTGCTATGTGGTATAAATAACTACACATTAGTTTTCTTTAGGCATACACCTCCACACAGACATGGGCCACTTTCTAAGTGGAATACAAATGCACAACAAGCCTATATCAAGGTGGACGGGGGAATCAATATAATTTTTTTAATATTGATGTTTCTGGTCGTTGCATGTAATGTACCAATTGCTTTTCTAATATTGTTTGTCCATTAGTTACAAAGAAATTATAAAAGAAAGACGTGTATTTTAAAATGGAGGTAAGCGACACACATGCACCAGGCCATCCACGTGATGTAAAAGAAAATGTGATTCATCAGACCAGGTCACCTTAATCCATTGCTACATTGTCCAGTTCTGATTGTCATGTGCTCATTGTAATTGCTTTTGACAGGGGTCAGGGGTCAGCATGGGAACCCTGACTGGTCTACGGCTACGCAGCCCCATATGCAACAAACTGTAATGCACTGAGTGTTCTGACACCTTTCTATCAGAACCAGCATTAACTTTATCAGCAATTTGATTGGACCACACGGGCTAGCCTTCGCTTGTGCATCAATGAGCTTTGCCCGCCCATGACTTTGTTACCGGTTCACCACTTTTGATAGGTACTGACCACTGCAGACCAGGAACTTCTAACAAGAGCTGCAGTTAGGGAGATGCTCTGACCCATTCGTGTATCCATCACAATTTGGCCCTTGTCACAAATCAACTTTGAGGATAAAATATTCACTTGCTGCCTAATATATCCCACCGATTGACAGGTGAAATGACAATGAGATTATCACTGTTATTCACTTCACGTGTCAGTGGTCATAATATTATGGCTCATCGGTGTATGTTCCTTCTGTGAGAAGACAGACTGAAACCTGACCAGGTTTCACCTGCATGCCCAACGCTTCCCTCCAAAACTTATTGCTGCTATTGGTTAAGACAGATGACCTGTCTGTAGTCCCCTGTTTCTGATTGGTGGAAAGTAAAAGGAAAGACACAAGGCCACAGTCATAGATCCTCATCACCCATCACCTTGTACCAGACACCCCAACACCAACCCTTTACATCCCCAGGAACTCATTCATCTCCAGGCCTTTGTTTTGCTGTAGTGTGTGTGCTTGGTCTCCCAGATAAATGCAAGCGGAAGCAGAAACCATTAAGCTTGGGGAATGGAGAGCCTTGCAACATGGTGACACCTGCCCCAAAGAATAATTGTTTCACATGGCACTTCTGTGTATTCTGACTGGTTCAACAAAAGAAGAGACGAAAATAGGGAATTGGTTCTGGAGATGATGAAAACTACTGAACCTGAAACTTCAGAGCACAAACGTAATTCGCTTTAGTTAAATACATTTTGTTCCATTCTTTTTTTTCATAATACTTTACATGGACACCAATTTTGTCAATCTCAAAGTGAGCTGGTAATTTCCTTGAACTGAAAGCTTCCCAGTTGCCAAAAATTTTCCTCTGACTAATATGCAATCAGAAATGTAATACAACCCTGCCCATAGCCTAGCCTGGAAAAATCCAGACCCAAATCCTGAACGATTTAATGTCTGGCATCGAGTAATGAAAATGACTCAACTCGAGGGGCGGCACCAAGCGTGCATTTGAAAATCTCACTGTACGCAATTGGATAACACTACGACCAATCACCAGTGGGTTTTCGCTAAGCCCCTATGGCGGAGCTAACTGGTAGATTAAACTCTTGCCGTATCAGGTCAGCAAAACAGCAAAAAACATCCTTCCTAAAAAGGAATGATTCGAGCGCCGTCTTCTGTTCCTCTTTTAGACAAAAAGCCAAGTCTAATTCGTTCATTGTAGCTGCCAAAGCAGTTTCAAACAACTGGTGTACATCCATAGCTATCTTAAAATGTTTACTAATGACTTGAGGTCGCACTCGCAGAGCTGTCGTCATCTGTTTAACACGCCTCTGGCCCACCTATATCAGATACACCAATGTGATTGGTGCAGCTCGGCTACAAGGGCATAGTTAATGAGCAGCATTACTCGGTGCCAGAGTAACTTGCTGAGCAAATTCAAATTGTGCTCTCACGAGAACTCTGGATTTCCAGGGTACCAATCGCCAGCTGATGGTTGAAGAAGCGTAACACAGACAGTTGTCCTATAATACAAAGGAGGGTTTCCCAACACTGTTCCCGGAGATCTACCTGGAGATCTATCACATAGTTTCTCATTCCAACACCAGTTGTGGTTTAGCTTTTCATCTAGCTGATTATTAAAATCTGGTGTAGGCCTACTAAATTACAGTTTGAGTGAAAACCTACAGGTTCTACAGAATAGTGTTTAGGCAGCCCTACTCAGTATGTACAGTATGTCAGGTGTCAAATAGAGTGTCATTAAAATGCAACAGTTCACATCTCCTGCATTCTCAAACCAACACAGCAGAGGAGACAACACAACTGATCTGCACTGACATGCCTCATTGCCAAATAAAAGCTGAAGGGCAGAGTTCATCTGTTCTCTCCTCGACATTCAGAAGCCTTCAAGCATATCCGCCACAGCGAGCAGAAGGAACGTCAAGTTTAGCTTTTGGAGAACAGTCTTCCAAAAGCCTTTAAAGCGGACCCCTTAGCTTCTCTGGGGGTCTAATGTAGCCTAGCCAAGCTCTAGACATAAGCCACACAAGCAATTGTTAGAGACTCAGACAGCTATGGTGCCCCAATCAAAAACCAAGTGCTGATACTTAAAAAAGATAAAGGGATTTAAAATGTGAAGCAAGGCAATATATTATGGGAAATGAATACATCTACATGTTTGAACAATTTTTAAACATACTACTTAATTTTTGTACCTAATATGTTTATACATTTATGAAAGCCATCATTCATGTTTTCTTAGGTAAATTAACAGTTTGTTTCTTTAATTGTTGAATATTCAAACATTTTATATTTTGTTGGGACAATTGAGATTATGGGCCCTATTTTAACGATCTGAAACGCAAGTATCAAAAGCGAAACGCAAGTTACATTGTGGGAGGTTCCCGGACGCTGTTGCTATTTTACCGGCGGGATAAATGATTATTGCGCCCGACGCAAATCTAAAATGGGTAGGTCTAAAGTAGCTTCATTAGTCATAGGTGTGGTTTGGGCGTAACATCCAATAAACCAATCAGTGTGTCATATCACATTCCATTTCAGAGCAGGCGCGCTTGTTCCATGGCGGATTGCTATTATAACGGCGATTTGCTATCGATTTTCCTTTTTACAAAATGTAAATATAGAAATGTCACAAGACATAGCCTACTTTCCGATGTTTTGGACTCACTCTCACTGAATCACAAGGTTATGAATGCATGGTAATTTTTTGCAATGTAATCTAACATTAGACCGAGATATACTCTTCTGTCAAATAAGCTTTCCTCTCCCATTCTGCATTTCTGGGCATTTAAGTTAAGTGCCAACGGCACATGCAGTTTAACATCACATCTCCTGAAGTCCTCTAATATTTTCTAATTAATGTCATCAACACATCCATGATTCATGGAAATGTTGCGTAAAACACAACAAGCCACAAAGAACAAATGGGCTGCAAAGAATGCTGCGACTTGAGTAGTGTAGTACCTGTTCTATCCAAACACCTGACGCGTATTTTCAGTGTGCCAAATGTTCGTTCAATTAGACTATGGCATATATGTATGTATACACTGCGTGTTTGTGTGTGTTTGTGATTAAATAGCATTTTACGCACTTGCTGGCATCATATATTGTGTCATCATTTACCATGTCTTTAACGGATAGCCGTTGTCCCCTTCACAGCCACCCATCCAAGGGGGATTCGCCGCAAAGATGGCAGACTGCAATAAATGAGCCATGGCTTGAGCCAGGGTAATTCATTGGCGATTTTACTATTAGCAACGGAAATCACTTGTATGTTGATTGCATGGGTTCCCTTGCAGTTGATGTACAGTGCGAATAATTCATTCAGAATAATTTGGGTATAATGTGTACACTATGTATGCCTATTTTTTCACATCTTCGGACACCACAAGGATTCCCCTAGCGTGATATATTTTCCTTCTAATTATGTATGTATTGCAATAATGGGAACTTCTGCAATTGTGTAGATGAGAGGAGTAAAGTGTATGCGCGTTGTGAACACGCTACATAATGGCCAAGCATGCGCCCTTAAAATAGCATCTGAATAATACGCCACTGACTTTAAACCAGGTTTTTCCTGGTCAGTGGCGGAAATGTTTTCGGGAACTGCAAGATAGCACAAGGGAACTTTTGCGCCGGAACACGCCTCTTCTTTTCGCTGAACCGCCTAACGAACGCAAGTTCATTCCCTAATTTACCGACGCACGGCTGTGGAGGGAAAAGTCCCATATGCGTCGGGTGCAAGATAGGAATGATACATGCGTTTGTGTAAAAAGTCAATTGCGCCGGGTGTAAGATAGGGCCCTATGTGGGCTTTTGTGATATACTGTACATTGTATTTGTCTACTAAAACCATGTTTGGTATTTATGGGTTTGCATTTTTTTTTTTTTTGATGATGAGCTTAGAATTTGTGAAAGAGACCTAGATATCAAAATGACTCCAAAGTAATACTTGAATAAATCACAACATTTACGTACAGTTGTGCTCATAAGTTTGCATACCCTGGCATAAATTGCAAAATTTCAGCATTGATTTTGACAATATGACTTTTCATGCATAAAATCTGACTGTTATATAAGGATAGTGCTCATATGATGAAATTAATATCACATAGTTCTTTGGCACCTTATCAAAAGTTTACATACCCTTGAATGTTTGGCCTTGTTACAGACACAATGTGGTACACAAAGGTTAAAATGGCAATTAAAGGTCCCACACCTGTTGCATTGTCAATTGCAGTTAGTATATAAATAACAGAGGTGGACATTTACTTGAGTAAAAGTACTTTTCTGAGTAACTCTGAGTTCACGTGTAAAAAAGGGAGTTCATATCTTAACAGTAACCTATAAAACAATTAGACAGAGTAAAGGAAATATCAATCATGGTCACTTGTAAGATGTGAAGTCACTTTACCTGATCATTTTGGTCTTAATGGTCTTAAGTAGGGACTTCCCAAAACTTGTGTACTCAGAGTTACTCAGAAAAGTACTTTTACTCTAGTTAATGTCCACCTCTGATAAATAGTCAATGGGTTTGTTAGCTCTCACATGGATGCACAAAGTTGCATAAAGTTGCAAAGGGATATAAAAAGATATCCAAAACCTTGCATATGCTAGTCAGTACAGTTCAATCATTCATTGAGAAGTGAAAGATTCAGGGATCTCTTGATACCAAGCCAAGGTCAGGTAGACAAACAGGGCCAGTTCTAGCTGGGGGCGAACACTGTTCACCTGGCAAAACTATATTATATATATAGTTATATATAATATAACTGAGTTTATATATATATACACAAACTCAGATAATTCTTTTTAAAATAATAGCTCTCGGAATTCAATGCAATGAATTAAAATGAGCGCTATTATTCTGAAAAGAAAAATCTGAGTTTGTGAGGGGTCAACAAGGCCTATAGTGAAAATAATACCACCCCCACTGTGAAGCATGTTGGTGGCTCAATGATGTTTTGGGGGGTGTGAACTCTAAAGGCACAGGGTACCTTGATGGCAAAATTAATGCAGCATGTTATCGGACAATACTGGCTGACAATTTGCATTCTTCTTGACGAAAGCTGCCCATGGGACGCTCTTGAACTTTCCAGCATGGCAATGACCCTAAGCACAAGGCCAAGTTGACACTCCAGTGGTTACAGCAGGAAAAGGTGAAGGTTCTCGAGTGGCCATCATAGTCTTATGACCTTAATATCATCAAGCCACTCTGGGGAGATTTCAAATATGCGGTTCATGCAAGATGACCAAAGACTTTGGGCAGCTATACCACCTGCAAGAATTCCAGGCCTCATAGACAACTATTACAGAGCTGCATGCTCTCGTTGATGCTAAAGGGGGCAATACACTGTACTGACAACTGAGGGTATACAGACTTTTGGACATGGGGGCATTTATCATTTTCTTTGTTGCCATGTTGTCAATTATGATTGTGCCATTCTGTTATGACCTACAGTTGAATATGACTCCCATGAGAAATGAAAAAATATTGTTTTGCCTGCTCACTCATGTTTTCTCTGAAAATGGTACATCTATTACCAATAGATGCAAAAATAGATGCAAACTTTTGAGCACAACTGTATGTATGTTACTGAATATGAAATCCTTTGCAGGTTGGTCCCCTGTGTTTTTCATTAGTGAATCTCTGCTTGATGGCAACTCCAGAGGGAGATGTATCGACAGCTGCCCCCCCCCCCCCCCCACTGAGACCCAGGTTAGCATGAGACATTTTATTTCATGGTGATGCTGAAGTGTGCTCTATTCCAGAAATGTTTCATGAATTCATGTTTTAAACGTCTGGCTTAATAAATATTGCAAAATGTGCAAACACTACATTCTAGAAAATAGCTGTGTGAGTGTCTCATTGACACACATAATTATCAGATTCATATATGCGAAATAATAATGGTTAAACATGCTGAATGGTTGTTATGTATTACAAAACAATAACCTATATATACAGGTTCAAGGAAGGAATTTTATTCAGATCACTGGTTTTATAAATGCAAGGTCACAAATTAACATGTAAACACTAAAACACGCACATACATACACACAAATATACTAAACTTTAAAAGCTATTATCCAAACACAAAATCCAGAAATGAAGGTAATGCCTTTCACTGCAGCATAATCAGAAATCTACTGTATCTGCACACAAAACAAGCAGCTAAGAGATTAATAGCAATGGGCCTGTGGAGAGTGTAAATCTTTTCCAACTAATCATCCAACCACGTGTAGAGCAGCACTCCACTAGATTCATCAGCCCATTGGAAACGTGAGTTTGGGGAATCATTTGGAACAAACATCTGGTCTCATGTCAATATACTAGATGCTACATGATCACATAACCTACAGTATATTATTATTATTTTATTAAGACTCTCCCTCAGTTTGGGTCTTACACCCCAACTGGCACAGCTCCACTGTAGAGATCTGTGGTCCATGAGGTGTTGGGGGGGGGCATATCAATGTATTATTCATGAGTGTTCAGTTAGTTATTCATTAGACAGACCTGGGCGTCCTGTAATATTGGCATGGGCAATCTTGAATATTTACACTGGTAACAGACCTTGATATTTAAACATGACTTGGAATAAATAGCTTGTCATAAATAACAGGTAAATAGTACTAGAATAGTACATTCAGTTTGATGGTGCTGATTGTAAAAGTGTGACCTTCTAAAATATGGAGCTGTAATACATCTTGTTTTCCACCATCCTCAGTCTGACAATACATCCATGTGACCAAATAGCCAAACTAAGTCCAGAGGCATGACAGCTGCCACACATCAGGCATTACACCCCAAACATAAAACACAGACATTTTTGTCTAAATTCTTAAGGTCCCAAAAAACATACACAGATTTTTTTTATATAATACAAAACTATAATTGTACCTGGAAAATGCAAACCGATATGACAAACAGTAGCTTTAGCTTCTAATATGAAGGAAACGTTGACTACAAATATTTCCCCTTGAGCCACGAAACCATTGCAACAACAACATTTATCTGCATTATAAGACTTCATGATGGTGCGACATGGTAATGTTGCCGAAAATGTCCTGACTTCGCAGTTTAAATGCTGCTAGCTGCAGTCGGAGCAGAAAGCAAAGCAGACTTCCACAAAGAGAAGAGGTAGAATGTCGTTCATCATATTACGGCAGTGGTGGAGGCACTGCTTTGTTTCGCTGCTGTTACAGAAGAACTCCTATGCCAGAGCTTTCAGGGAATAAACTTTCACTGCTAGCAGATGGTGATTTCAGAGTCCCAGTGAGGCTCTACAGCCGTAAACACACTGATGTCTCATTTTATCTCTCGTCGGAGTTTAGCAGTCTAGCTACTACCTGCCTTGAAAATAACACCTGGCTGAGAACATTTATGAAATCTTGAGGTGCCACTATTCAGGTAGTGTGATTATACATGGTCATATCATACTGTATGGCGCATAAAATCATATACATTGAAACAAATTATGAAAGGCTGGTGAATGTAAATATTGTGTAGAGTAGACATAATTTGAGAAAATATCAACAACTTGTACGTTGTTCTTTTCCATTTGAATCTGAAAATATTTCAACCTTATGGTTATGTGTTGCCCACTCATAGAGACATTAAGCTCTGTATATAGCCTTTTTGTATTCCTGATTTCCATATTAGCTCATTTACTATTGACAGAAGCTCAAAATCTTTGCTGTGCTGTGAAATTTATTTTCATTCATGTGCCACCCCAATGTTTGAGGCAGGTACAGCCCCCCCCCCAATAATAAGAACAATTAGCAAAAAAAAGGTATACATCATATGTCCCCCATCAATATTAAACTCACTCTTATGCCCTTGCCTATAGGGGAGTGGGGGGTAATATGAGTCAGTGGATAAGTACTGTATCTAAGCAACCATACACCATTTTTGTCATGTGACCGTAAATTTAGTTTGCATTGTCCATTTTCATCATGGAAGAACCACATACAGTATTCTTTCACAAAAAAAAGCTAGTTTTTGAATGTTAATTCAATGGTTCAGAATAATTTAACCGTAGGGTCCTTTGCACCTTGACCTCAAGCCAAACAAACCCCACATAAGCTTTTATCCCTTGTTATAAGCTTGGTCGAGTTAGCGCTATCAGCCGATTGGCTTAGTGCAGGGGCTAATGAAACCAAGGGTGTATCTCATAAACAACCCCACTAGTAATGCCTGGAATGGTAACAAACACCTACAGTAGTACAAATAAATTCTGCACAAGGCATTGGCAAGTTAGTAAGTACACCAGAAGTATATTTAAATAACACTTGCCTGATGGCTGCTACTCTCTGCTGCTACCGCTACCAATTGATGTTGTCTGGCAATACATGTTGTGCTCTATGCATGTTCTCGCGGAATCTCGCAGGATCGAGGTAGCAGCCTCATCTGCTGGCAACCCTGGAAGCTACCGCACGCCCTCTCCAACGTTCTGATAGTCTTCTCCCTCAGTCTCCTGTCATCGCCCCTCAATCTCATGTCATGGCCCCTCAGTTTCTAGTCATGGCCCCTCAATCTCCAGTCCTGGCCCCTCAGTCTCCAGTCCTGGCCCCTCAGTCTCCTGTCCTGGCCCCTCAGTCTCCTGTCATGGCCCCTCAGTCTCTTGTCATGGCCCCTCAATCTCATGTCAAGGCCCCTCAGTCACCCGTCAGGGCCTCTCATTCTCCAGTCAGGGTCCCTCATTATCCAATCATGTCATCTCATGTCAGGACCCCATTTGTAGAGTAGGGTCCATAGTATTGTCACTTCCTAGCCTTCTTCTTCCAGATACAAGTCCCACTCCTCTGGCACAACCATCAGAGGTCACCCCACAACCACCAGAGATCACCCCACGACCACCAGAGATCGCCCCACAACCACCAGAGATCGCCCCACGACCACCAGAGTTCGCCCCACGACCTTCAGAGGTCTCCACCGGGTCTCGACCACCTAATATCACCAACAAGCTACCGCAGTTTGAGACTACATCCATCTGCTCACAGCCGAAGGCTACAGCAGCCGTTACACTGCTGACCGTGACCTCTGTACCTGTAGCTGCTTCCCCTAGATGGCCTGTTGCCATCACTGTCTCGGTGTTACCTCCCGCAACACTCCCAGTCCCTGTTCCCAGTCTTGCATCATTCCTTATACCAGTCCCAAGCCCGGTACCTGTCACTGATCAATTCCCTCTCCATGTCTGTGACCCTATCCCTGTTTCTATTCCTACCACAGCTTCAGTTCCAGTCCCTGCCATTCCACGGGTTCCTGCTTCGGTCCCTGAGCCTCTCCCGGTCCCTGAGCCTGCCCTGGTCCCTGAACCTGCACTGGTCCCTGAGCCTGCCCTGGTCCCTGAGCCTTCCCTGGTCCATCTGTCTGCCCCAGTCCCTGTGCCCGTGCCTGCCCCTGTGCCAGTGCCTGCCCCGGTCCCTGTGCCCATGCCTGCCCCTGTTCCTGTGCCTTTATATGCCCCTGTCCCTGTGCCCATGCCTGCCCCTGTCCCAGTGCCAGTACCTGCTCCTGTCCCTATGCCTGCCCCAGTTCCTGTGCCTGTGTCTGCCCCAGTTCCTGTGCCTGCCCAAGTTCCCATGCCTGTGCCTGCCCCAGTTCCCGTGCCTGTGCCTGCCCCAGTCCCCATCTCTGTGTCTGTCTCTGTGTTCATCATGTGTTCTGTTCCTGCCCAGGTTCCTGTTCCAGCTCTGGTTTCAGTGCCGGCCTTGGAACCGATGCTACCTTCTTCTGCCTGGCTTCCGCATTCGTCTGCCCGGCCTCCGACTCTGCCCAAGCCTGCCTGGCATCTGCCTCTGTATTTGTCCACCTGCCCTTTGACTCTACACAAGCCTGCCTGGACTCAGCCTCCGCCTGCCTGGCCTCGTTCTGCCTGGCCTCTTCCGGCTCGGCCTCCACCTGCCTGGCCTCCGCCGAGCTCCCCTGCTGTCTGGCCTCTGCTGGGCTGTTGGTCTGTCCTCTTAGTGCCCGGTTTCCATCTGCCTGGTTCTCATTGGGGTACTTCCCTGGTTACCGACCTCCCTTCTGCTATGGCGCCTTCGGGGGGGGGGGTTCTGTAACGTTTCCCCCCTGTTCATGTCTGTGTTCCATTCCAGGTTTTTGTTCTGCCCTTCATAAGTTCTTTGTGTATTTAGTTTTGGTTCCCGTCCTTTTTATCATATGGTGTTCATTATCCCATCCCCTTATTAAATACCTTCACAGATGCACCCCCTTAGAAATCAGTCCCCAATTTAAGTTTTTCTTAGTTCTTGTTTCCTTTGCTGTTCATTGGTTTGTCATATCATTTTGCTGCCTATCGCCTGTTCCTGAATACTGTTCTTGTAAGAACTTTGTATCTTGATGATTCAAGTTTGCCCTGTTTTTGGAGTTTGGCTTTGATATAAGTGCACAGTTCTGTTTTGTTGTTTTCTATTCCTAAATTAAGCGTGTTTCAGTTTGTTTTATCTCCGCCGGGATTTTTTAAATTGCAATAAATCTGTTATCCATTTTTACTACCTGGCTCCCTGCCTAAGTCCTATTTATCAAGCGTGACACACATATTAACATGAACACAAATCAACAGTACAAGGTACTGGCCATGATGAAAAGGAACACAAACAGAAATACTCATTTGTATATATACAAATATACAAGGAGTCCATATCTCAGTCTCTTATTTCTGCCCCACCTGGCCATAGTTGCTGCCAAGGTGTGGCAGTGTTAATATATGTCCTACTGCAACAATGTTAAAGGGGGCCACAGAATTTGTTTTATGATTTAGTCTTAAACCAGGTTATATAAACAAACGTCCTGCTATGCCATTACTTTTTAAAGTAATCTAAAAGTAATGGAAAGAACTCCGATTATTTTACTGAGTTAGGGTAATTCCAAAGTTACATTACCGATTACAATTGTGGATGGGTAACAATTAACTGTGACAGAGTAACCTACTTAACCCTGAACATGGGACAAGTTGAACCACAAGACCACTTTATTGATGACCCTAATTTTTTGGGGGGACCCTCTATTTGAGTTAGGCACAGTGCTTCAGGTTTCAATTGATGGCAGACATCCTGAAATGGTGGTTTATGCATTAGTTTAATCCCTGTCTCATTTCTTGGCTATAAATTGACATAAAAGAAACAGGTCATATTACCCTAATGTCCCCAAAAGTGCACTACGATGGGGGTGCAGAGCCACAAGTTTTCCCACCCCCCAGTTTAGAGCACACCCCTTACCCTGCTGAAAATTACTTTTACAATCAACTTAAATCAAATCAACCCTAGGACATGGAGTTGGCCAAAAGTACCATCCCAAACCAACAGGGTGAAATTCCCAGCATTTCTCTCCAGACAGTTATTACCTAAAATGGGCATCATCATCATCATCATTTTAACCATTTCAGAGGTTTCAGCATCTCTGTTCATTCTAGCCGAAATCTATTGTGGGTGTGACAGCCATCAGAAAGAAGGATCTGCTCAGTGCAAGGTTAATGTAGTGTGGTATGGCAGCCCAGAGTGTGCAGGGAGGCTCACATTTCATTTGAGCATGACAAGGTAGAACAGTGGGGTATGTGACCAGCTGACTCTCTGCAGGAACACTGTGCATCAGGGCCCATCTGTTCAGCTCCGGCTGTCCTGCCCACTACACAGACCATACTGTTACGCACCAGGAACACCTATGTCCAGCCCGCCCTACTCCATCCACCCACTGCACACTGAGGCACCGCTAGCCTGCATTTTTACATCCTCCATACATTCCTTTCAATGGCACCACTGGACATTTTATATCTATTCATCTTCTGAAGCTGTTATGAATGTGTAGGTTGCCGGTGAGGGGATACAACACAACAACCTGTTCTGAATCCATCCCACTCATGACCAGTGGAAGAACACAATTACAAGTAGGTTAACTACGTCATGTTGTCGGATTTGAGAGGGGATTGCTATTGGCATGATACTGTATACCGAAGGCTGATATTGGTATTTTCGAGACAACAATTATTTTTGTCTATAAAGAAGTGCATTTGAAAACGAAGACATTTTAAACGTGTCAGAGTGTGTTTGCAGATAAAATGTTCTGTCTGTTAGTGTTTTAAAAGGATTGTGACGCACCTCCGCCTCACGGTCTGTCCCTATTTCCCTGGTGTGTCTGTCGGTCTGGGGTCGATGGAGATGAGCTATCTGTGTGTTGATCGATTGCAAATGAGAGCCGTTCTCAGAGACGTCTAGGCAGTCCACAAAATAGAGAGAGAGAGAGGCGAGGCGAAATCAATGGGCTGTTTGAGTCCCTCAATACACGTCAGACAGACCTATTCTAAGATGCAGAATGGAAGGTTTTGTGCCTTATTGTAGGATTTTCATAGAACCTCAAATTGAAGGTGAGCACTGAACAAAGAAAACTTAAATGTGAATTCTGTTCAGTAAGCTAATGGGGAAAAATCCAATTTGTTTGTAGTAGGTTGTTGGTAGAGTTGTAAGTTCATATACTACATTTTATTTAAGCCTGTAAATGGAGACTATTACAACGATAAGGACTTTAGAGCATGGGGATGTCTAGAACATTTGGTCAGGAAAGCCTAGTCTGTAGGCCAGAAATATATGGCTCAGAGGAAACTCTCCTACTATTTGAAAACATAGTTGTCATTGCTTCCAATGCACCCAAGCCTCTAAAATCAGTAAGGAAATCATATTATCCACATATTTTACCAAATATGATTTGCTCCTCAAAATATTATTGGGGATTTGTAGAGCTGAATTATTCAGTAATATTTCTACCTGATATTGACCATTTGACATTTTTTGCAATCCTGCTATGCTTTATGTATGAAAATGGGCTAATTTTTCAGTCACTGTTAGGAAGGGAAAGGGTTACATAATTACATAAAAGAGGATTTTGGCCATTCTAAGCCTTTTCCGTTATTTCTTCATTGAGGATATGCTAACTTATTTTTTGAAAGTTATTCATTTTTTTATTAAAACGTTAAGGAAATCATTGCATCAATGAACGTCTACCTTCCCACAAGAAAGCGTTTTTTAATAACGGGTTGAACCTTTTGGCCTTCCACACAACGCGATGCGGTAACAAAAGTTCACCCGAAAGAGACGTTCGAAAAGAGATTCGGTAAGTGAAAAAGTCACTAACGTAAATCGGATCAAGTTAGGATTAGACGATTTGCGCATAGAATAGAACAAAGCGCAATGACTTCCCAAGATTACGACTGTATAGTGATCGGAGCCGGTGTTCATGGCTCTTTCACGGCTTACAACCTTGCGAAAAAGAGCAAGAAAACGATTATACTTGAACAGGTTTGTAATGCAAATACAATCTAAAATGTAATAGAAATTGTGAGACATTTATATTGAAAGTCATCTGTCTTCGCTGACTATTCGTTTAGCTAAATATATATATATATATGTTAAAATAAAATATATATAATTTTAACACAAATCTAAACTTTAGTAATTTGTTTGCATTAGTATGTCAGTAGAATGTTTTTTTTAGATTTCCAAACACTCATTTGGGAAACAAATTCAATGTTACAGAGATATATTTGTATTTTGTACATTTTGTTAATATGTAATAGACAACTTTTCAGATAAACTGATTACCTTAGGCTATAGCGCATGTTGAAACAAAAATATCAAACCAGTGCTAATAATAAATTACATAATGAGTTAAAAGAACCAAACTGTCTAACTGAAACAGAAACGGGTGTAATTAACCAAGGCAAAGGACAACCAAACTGAAAGGTTAGGGTGTGGCACCTGACATGTTAGTGGTTTTTGTCACCAGTTTTTCTGTGTTTACTGAATCTTCGGTTTACATAATTGTCTGCAGTTGACCTTTGCACAGTACTGCAGTTTCATTACATAACATCTGAATGTGAAGATGGCAACTCTTTGTTAATGTCACTCCGTTAGTTTCTCCTGCCTCACTCTCGGGGCAGCTCCCATGGCCAGACACGCATCATCCGTAAGGCCTATGACCAGGACTACTACACACACATGATGCATGAGTGCTATGAGCTCTGGGAACAGCTGGAGAAAGAGGCCAATGTCAAGCTACACAGGTGAGTTCTCCACACCAATACGAGGTCTCTGTCAGTGTGGTGGGAAAGAACATTGTAAACGCATTATTGCAAAACACTGTGATTTGTGCATTCAGTATGTTTTTTAAGACAGGTTAGAGTGGCAAATCAATCTGTGTGTGCTATTATAGATGGATGACTTTGTCATTACCTCTCACATCAGACTCACCCCAGAGAGCTTCCTACCTGCTTCTGAATGTGGAACAAGGATATTTCATCTGAATTAACCCAAGTTCTTATTCCCACAGCGAGGAGGATTTGTGCTTGTAAATAAGGCAGCAGGATCAAAGTTAAAACTTCCATGAACTATTGTCTTAGTTTGAATTCCCTGTAGTGGACTGTTTCAGACAGCTGCATAACAAATGGTTCATTATGTGTATAGATGACTGATGGATCAATCAGTCTCCTAGCCACCCATGTTAAGTTGGGCACACAGTATCCGTAGAGGTCCGTCCCTTGGAGCAGGCATCCACTGCAGAGTGATCGGTCCCACACCTAGGCCACCTGTTCCCTTGGGCTGCCAAAAACAGAGGCACAATTAGAAATGGTCACACTATGGCTATGTGAATCTTTTTGAGCAATGCTGAAATGCTTGGTCATTTCTCAACCCCAGGGATAGAGTTTTGAGATCTGACAATAACCAGGAGCTCCATGGCTACAGGCCATTTATAGCAGTATGGTCGCATTGCAACCAGCTATCCGGCGCCAGTCAGTCATCACACAGCTGGACGTGGGAGGCATGGTAACATACATCATGTTTACATGCTCACAGGCTCTCTTCTGCTCTCGCTCATTCTCTCTCACACACACACAAACACATACACACATTGTGTGGAACAAGACATACTCATAACATTCTCTGATGAATGGGCAAGGCCGTAAGGAGGTGTTGGCCCATACTTTAAATGCACTGACAGATGTTCGAGCAGCCTTTTGAAAACACTATTCCCAAAGGGCAGGCCAACTATCCATCAAGCAGACTGCTGCATTAGGGCCTCTTGTGTTTCATAACCTTTCACTCTGAAGCCCTATCTTACCACATGCTGCGATTTTACCACAGATTATTCTTGGTGTACTCAGGTAATTGCATTAGATTGCCTGCATTACATTGTAGATGGCCATTAAATACCTTATTTACAGTAGACCTACATGTATGGCAAGTGGTTGATTGATTCAAAACGTCCTATATATTCTCAAAACTGCAAGCACGTTTAGAAACTGGACGTTTCATTGCCTTAGGACCCTGGTCTTCAGTGTATCACTTTACTGTGATTAAGGCAATTAGCCCAGGATGCTAACAAATGTCCTAAATCTGGGCATACAGCGTGGTAGTCTAGGTCACTGCCTCAGCAACAACTGCGTCACGGTGGCCAGGGTTTGAATCCTGGTCATTAGGGTTTGAATAGTGGTCCTTAAACCAAGACAGGGGTCTTTGTAAAAATTATCCACAGAAACCTTATAGAGAGAAATAGTGTTACATCATAATCCCCATAACACCTATTGGCAAAACCTGGATGTAGATATTTGCCTTATTCCACCATTAATGTATGACATTGAGGGTTTTTACCTCTACACTGTGTGCACAATTATTAGGCAAGTCAGTATTTTAACCATGTCATCATTATTGTGTATATGTTCTAACTGAAGCTGTATAAACTGAAATGCTTATTGGATTTAAGCATATCAGGTGATGTGTATTTGTGTAATGAGGGAGGGTGTGGCCTAAGGAAATCAACACCCTATCTCAAGGTGTGCATAATTATTAGGCAGCTTCTGTTCCTTGTGGAAAATAGGCAAAAAAATAGATTTTAACTGACTCAGAAAAGGCAAAAAATGTTAGATTTTTCAGAGGGATGCAGCACTCTTGAAATTGCTAAGATATTGGGGCATGATCACAGAGCAATCAAATGTTTTGTTGCAAATAGTCAACAGAGTCGCAAGAAACATGTTGAGAAAACAAGACTCAAATTAACTGCCAAAAATTTGAGATGACTCAAGCATAAAGCTACCAGGAACCCATTATCCTCCAGTGCTGTCATATTCCAGAACTGCACCCTACCTGGAGTGCCCAGAAGTACAAGGTGTTCAGTGCTCAGCGACATGGCCAAGGTAAGGAAGGCTGAAACCCGACCACCACTGAACAAGACACATAAGTTGAAACGTCAAGACTGGACCAAGAAATATCTGAAGACAGATTTTTCAAAGGTTTGACAAAGAGTGACTCTTGACGGACCAGTTGGATGGGCCCGTGGCTGGATCAGTAACGGGCAGAGAGCTCCACTTCGACTCAGACTCCAGCAATTGGAGGTGGGGTACTGGTATGAGCTGCTATTATTTAAGAAGAGCTAGTTGTACCATTTCGGGTTGAAGATGGACTCAAACTCAACTCCCAAACCTACTGCCAATTTTTAGAGGACACTTTCCTCAAGCAGTGGTACAGGAAAAAGTCAGCGTCTTTCAAGAAGACCAAGATTTTTCTGCAGGACAATGTTCCATCGCATGCATCAAAGTACTCCACTGCATGGCTAGCCAGTAAAGGCCTTAAAGATGAAAGAATAATGACATGGCCCCCTTTCTCACCTGACCTAAACCCTATTGAGAACAGATCACGAATCTGACAGACTCCATTAGTGGAAGGCTTATGACTGTTATTGAAAAGAAGGGTGACTACAGTATATTGGTCACTGATCTGTTTTGAAATGTTTTTTTTGTAAATTTTGAGTTGTTTGTTTTTTATTCTCACTTTAACACGTGAAAATTAGATGGGAAAACTTTTGTTTTTCATTTAGTTGCATAAATATTCTGCACACTAATAGTTGCCCAACAATTGTGCACACATACAGTGCCTTGCGAAAGTATTCGGCCCCCTTGAACATTTCAACCTTTTGCCACATTTCAGGCTTCAAACATAAAGATATAAAACTGTAATTTTTTGTGCAGAAACAAGAACACGTGGGACACAATCATGAAGTGGAACAAAATTTATTGGATATTTCAAACTTCTTTAACAAATAAAAAACTGACAAATTGGGTGAGCAAAATTATTCAGCCCCTTTACTTTCAGTGCAGCAAACCTTCTCCAGAAGTTCAGTGAGGATCTCTGAATGATCCAATGTTGACCTAAATAACTAATTATGATAAATAGAATCCACCTGTGTGTAATCATGTCTTTGTATAAATGCAACTGCTCTGTGATAGTCTCAGAGGTCCGTTGAAAGCACAGAGATCATCATGAAGAACAAAAAACACACCAGGCAAGTCCGAGATACTGTTGTGGAGAAGTTTAAAGCCGGATTTGGATACAGAAAGATTTCCCAAGCTTTAAACATCCCAAGGAGCACTGTGCAAGTGATAATATTGAAATGGAAGGAGTATCAGACCACTGCAAATCTACCAAGACCCGGCCATCCCTCTAAACTTTCAGCTCATACAAGGAGAAGACTGATCAGAGATGCAG
>JACXGM010005302.1:0-35451 GCA_016801145.1 Umbra pygmaea | reverse complement strand
TCATTGGCCAAAGTGTGTAACACATGCACGATGTGTGTAGTGTTTTGCACCGTGTGTTACAGAATTGTTTACAGTGCCATGCCGACATTGTGTTTATTCATTTGGTGCCTGAGTGTACCAAATGCATGCAAACGTTACGGTTTCGACGCTTTGGTCTGAGCATTCACTTTTTGTGTTTTAGCAATCGGAAAAAACTGTAGTATGGTGTTCCTAATAATCCTTTAGGTGAGTGTGTATATATATAACACAGTATTAGTATGGTGTTCCTAATAATCCTTTAGGTGAGTGTATGAATATGGGGCATCAGAATGCTCAGTGGTTAGGGTGTCAAACTTGAAGTCGGAAGTTTGCCAGTTGATTACCAACTGTTCCAAATGTCATTATGTCCTTGAGCAAGGCGCTTAACCCTAAGTTGCTCCAAGGGGAATGACCCTGTACTTACTAAAAGTCACTCTGGATAAAAGTGTCTGCTAAATGACTAAAATGTAAACGTAAATATCAAGGATCTATTAAGGACTAAGTCCAACCTTTTACTTCGGAAAAGCTCCAATTCTTCTTGGAATGATGTCATAGTCCTGAACTGTATGTAGTGGATGTTGGGTCATTGTTCAAGAGGAAAAGCCTCCAGTTCTTTGAAGGAGGTGGGAATGTACTTCACAGACTGCACTCGACATCTTCATTGAGGTTTACATCTGTCCTTGTGGAGAACATGGAGGATGTTTGGCATCCTCCTCCTGGTATTCATAAAAACACTTCAATGTGTTTCTCAGTGTGTATGGAGCGTTATCATCCTGGAATATTGGAACATCATGAGGGATTGTTGTTTTCAACATAATGTGCACATGGTTCTGTAAAATGGCCTCATATTCCTTGTTGATGACCAATGTTGTTGTGTCCTAAGTTGCTCAATAAAATATCCTTCTACTTACCGTAAGTCGCACTGGATATATGACTAACATGTAAAATGTTTGTGCATTGGCCTTGGATACGAACATGAATGGTTGAGCCTGTGTCAATGTGATGCTGATACAGTTCTGCTGTAGAGATGCGCGGATGGGCAATTAGTTCATCCGCAACCACATCACAAAACTCATCATCCGTCCACCATCCATCCGCAACAACGTTTTTTCATTTGATTGGTTCTACCGCGACCGGCCCGAATATAATTAAAATATTATTTTTCGTCACGTCACCCAATCCACGGTTTATCCGCGGAATCTGTGGCTGTAACCGCTAACCACGCATCTCTATTCTGCTGTCATTTTCTAGGCTGTATTTTTTGGGCTTTGAGCAACCATTTAGTGTCCGTAAATCCCAGTAGGTCAGCTTAAACATGCCGCTTGTAATGAGTTGGCGGTCCCTCTCTCTGCCTATTGCCTCATCCTACTCACCGGGCAGGATATGACAAGCCCCCCTTGGCAGCCTTCGAAGTGGTCTGCATTAACGTCTTGGCAGGGGGAGCTACCTGCATCATCACCACTAGAGGCACCAGTACCATCATGGCGGAGGAAGCTGTCCTCAACATCACTGCCAGAGGCCACACCTCCATAGCCAGTGCCCGAGGCCACACCCCCACAGCCGGACTCTCCAGAGCCACCAGCAGCTGTGGAGGCCATGGCTCCACCCCCCAGTACTCAGACCGGATGAGCTGATTCTGCTACAGCTGAGGCCGTGGTGCCGCCCCCTTCACCAGAGCCACCTGCAGCAGCCATGGCCATAGCTCCGCCACCCTGATCCTTGGGGTACTTGCATCCGAAGCCATGCCCTAGGGGGGCTCTGTCATGGTCATAGGGGGACCATGCCATGGGGTTTTAGCTCTACCCTGTGGCTAGGTATGGACAGCTTCCTATCATTCTCTAACTGGCAAACGAATTAGGCGCCCTAACCAAACTTACAATTTATGGTCCGCCCAGGTCTAACTCCGGCGCAAAATGAACCTAGGGGTTATTAGCACATTGCTACCGAGTCGACCGTTCTCTGGGATATGTTTTCATGCTAATCGAATATGCCCAGTTTTAGTGCGAACTGATAATTACCTTATAACGCTAGTTGTGAGGGCACATTTGTAGCAAAAATAAATCAGTATTATAGACCACTAACAAGGCTCAAAATAGCACCACACTTCCACGGTAGCATAATGAGGGTCCCTACATGCAAACCGAAGCATTGAGAACTTTGTAAGTGTACAGACAGTTTATTAGAAATATAGTTTAAAAGACATTACCGTTCGTGTATACAGCCAGGCGCCATCTTTGGAAAACAGACTTGATCAGTCAAACCACAAACTCTGTGCTACGCGAGCTGAACTGTAAGCAAATTGTGTTTTCGCATTGCCAGCTGTAAGTCTTGCTCATTGATCTGCATGAATGACCGCAAAACCTCTTACCATGGAAGATTCCATGTCACAGTTCAGCTCACGTGGCACAGAGTTTGTGGTTTGACTGATCGAGTATTGAAAATGAACATTTTATTTATGATTGTGTTAATTTGTCCAATTACATTTAAGCGCCTGAAATAAGGGGACTGGTTATGAAAATTGTTGCAATTCAAAATGAAAACATTTCATATAATCTTTTTGTTCAACGCCTTGACATAAAGCAAATTTTCCAGACCTAACTATATGTACTAATTGACAATCAACCTAATGGGACCTTTGCAGCTGCATTTGTAATTGTGAATTACTGACTTTAATACAGTCCTTTTCCATGTGGTGTTTCAATTCGTCAGCCCCTATACACAGCTCTGAAAACAAATAAGAGACTGTTGAAAACCCCTTTGAAAACCTCTGGACTGTGATCAAGAGAAAGATGGATGGTCACAAGCCATCAAACAAAGCCGAGCCGCTTCAATTTTTACACCAAGAGTGACAAAGTCACCCAACAACAATGTGAGAATAGTGGAGAGCACACAAGATGTACAGAATGAAAGCCAATTGTTATACAAGTATTATTATTTCACCAAATATTGATATCTGACCTTTTCATAAGTAAAAAAAATCAATATTATGTTGTTTAAAAATGTATATGAACTCATTCTCTTTGCATTATTCGAGTTCTGACAACGCTTGCTGTTTTTTGTTATCTTGACCAGTTATTTTCTGTAAATAAATTCTCTGAATGACAATATCTTTTTATTTAGAATTTGGGAGAAATGTTGTTAATAGTTAATGGCATAAAAAACAGTTTGTTTTACCCAAACACATACCTATCAATAGTAAAACCAGACACTGATTATTTTGCAGTGGTCTTTAAAATTTTCCCAGAGCTGTATATAGTTGTAAAATAATTGCCTTAAATGTAAATCAAGAATTTACTTACAGACACCAATGGTTTTACCATTTGGAAACCCGTTGAAGTACAAATCATGGTGGCATTCGGGGAGCTAAATTGATTAAATTATGGTCAGAGGAAAAACAATGCTAGGTCAGAGGTATTGTATAAGGAAATGCAGTTAACATTATACAGTACTTTAAAAATCCCCCCCCCAAAAAAAGTATTGTAAAAATACAATAAAATATTGGTAAATAATTACAAACGCCTTACGATGAGAAATTGTGACTGTTCCAATACATTCTTTACCTTTTATTGTTGATATCACACGACTCAGGATACTCCCATTCAATAAGTGCAAATCCATCATACTTGAGGTACACCTAAATAGAAAATTAGTTTTAAGAATGAAAGTCTCCATAGCTAATAAATTTTCTATTATTTTTTTTATAATTATGTTGCAATGACAAAAGGGATGTGATATATGGATAATATATGACTAATGGATGTTCTTAGCAGCCAGAACACGTTTATTTAATCAAGTTGAGCTTCACTATCATTAAAAAAAATGCTTTGTAGGCCAAGACTCAAAGCAAATTTTAATACATGGTGTTTAGACAGCTTTATGTTCAGCTGTCCCACAAAAACATACAAGATAGATAGGTGCTATGGGTGCAAAAGAAATGTGGTGTAAATTGATTTTAAGAGATGATTGGTCGGTAGACTAATTTTATTTAAAAAAATAGTGCCTGTAATTTGTCACCCGTGGCTACTGAAGGACAGGTTTAGGGCTATTCAACTCCACTCCTGAACTGCCAATACACTGATTATTCACCTCTCCGTATCCAATCAAGGAGTTGACTTGGACATGGTACAACAAGTGTGTCCAATCAGCTAGAAGCAAAAGCATAAGTGTGTTGTTCCTCTAGGATCAAAGCGGATGGCACTAGTCGTTTCTTGAATTTTGGAGGTGTGTCTACGGACGAGATTAGGAATGTTTGTTTTTTAAATAGATGTAACAATTTTAACATTATTTATTCTTGTAATGAATGGAGCTAGCTGTATGTGTAGCTAATACTAATTAATTATTATTACTGCATTTTGTCACATCCCCTTTAACCCTTGTCTTGTCGGCTACCCCTCTCAGGTGCGGGATGGTCAAAGATCGGTCACATGCTTCCTCTAAGCACGTGTCCCCAAATCGCCCAAGTGTTGTCCCACATTTCATTCAGCATGGAAGCCTTAAAGGAATATTTTACCACATGCAATTGTGGTGTTCAGTAGTACATGGTAAAACCATAAAAAAATGCATGTCACAATGATGTCTGGGTAAATATATCTTGCTTTTAATGTCCTTATCCATCAGGATGTGCCAGATTTAATGTTTTAGTCCCAGTTGCGATTGCTTAAGATATCTATAACTGTAGCAAAACTTCATTGGAATTACAAAGTTGTTATTATCTAGCTATCCTAACTCAATTATTAGAATTTTAATAATTTATTTATTTATTCAGGACAGTGCACAATAATGAACAATCTTAAACTTCTGTACAGACTGTAAATGAGCCAGATTATAGCATAGATGCTAATTTTCATCTGTAATCCCAAACCTAACCTGAATGTTTTTGATTGTGGGGAAAACCGGAGCACCCGGTGGAAACCCACGCAGACATGGGGAGAATATGCAAACTACACACAGAAAAACCCAGGAAGACCGGGATTCGAACCCAGAACCTTCTTGCTGTGAGGCCACAGTTCTATCTGCTAGGCCTGCCCGTTAGCTTGTCAGCAAAGCAGAGCGGTCACCATTTTAACAGAAGAGATTTGTAGGTATCTAAATCAGGACATAGTCAGGACATAGATTATATGGAAAAATTGCTGTGACTGAATTCACAGGTACTGACCTGCACAAGGAGTCAAATGAGAAGGATGTGACACTATAATTGTGCCTGACGAGTTTCCCATCTTGACTCAGCCCAATAACATTGGCGCAGATGTGGACTTGTTAACTAGCTATAGGAAGTTTGAGTTAAACTTCTCAGCCAACTATGGAAATAAATATGAAATGGAGCTTACGCTGCACCAGTGCACAGCATTTTCTAGCAGGCTAGAGATTGTATAGTTCAGGCAGATTGTTATCTGTCATAACAATGCAAAAGACAAACAATTCATTTTCAGATATACTCATAATAAGGATTTCTTGTTCTAAGTAGGAACATAGAAAATACAAATTTTCACAAATAAAGTGTTAGCAAATGTTTTATAAGCACATTAGTGATGCAGTCTGCGGTTTTGGCCACTAGTTGTAAAGGTAGCGCTTTTCAGCTGAAAGGGGTCCCTGAAAATTGTGTACCATGCACAGCATGGCTAGCATCCGATTTGGCAAAGTGATGCAAATGTGGAAGTGCCTTAAACCTGCATTCTATCTGAATTCTAGCTGGGGCGACATGTGGGGTTGCAACAGGAGGCCAGTTTCTGTAAAAGTCTATGAGAAAATGAGCCAATTCTCACTTGATTTATTACTTCAGTAAACATTTTCATAATGAGTTTATGTTCTCAATCGCTAGTTTTTAGTCTTCTGCAATATAGAAAGATGTACATTTTTTTAATTATCGTCTCGTTGATTTTAAAATCGCCAAACAAAATAGGGGGTGTTTTAGGGCGTGGCTATGTAGTGACTGTGTCAATTTCGTTGTCTAATAATGTCTTGTTCAGCGTTTGGTTGTAAGACAAGACACTGAAAGGACTCGGCAGTTCCGCTTTTCTGGTAAGAAATGTTTAAAAAAAATGTAATACTGTTTTTCATTAGCCAACCTTTTTGTAAGACACCCTCTCGTCTAAAATGGTCTCATCTGCAACCAAGATGGCTGCGCCAGTAACGGCAAACTCGATTACTCAAATCAGATCTCCACAAACCCATGGGTGACGTCACACATATTCATCCAGTTTTATATACAGTCAATGATACCATGTCATGTCATCTATATTGCTCTGTCCATGTTATGATTTGTGCCCTTCATCAATAACCCAACTTAAACTAGGAAATTCATGGCAAACATATGTATGACAGTGTTTCTATTTAGGGTTTTTGCACATAAATAGCTAGCATATTACACATCCAGGACAACATGTGAGGTTGCAAAAATGTAGTTCATTGCAAAAACCCAGAACACATTTTTAGTCAGCCTGGCATTGCCAGGGAATATCCGCATAATATCCTCAGAATAGCCAGAATGTTAATGTTAACATAGCTACTGCTATAATATAAAATTATTATGATTCAAAATCCATTATTGTATCATCAATCTCCTTGTTGGCTAAATATCAGTTGATAACTTTTAATTTAGCTAGCTAGTTTAATAGTTTAATTAGCCAGGTATATGAATACTGTACTTACCGCATTTTGTGTTGTAAATAACTTTTCATCCATCAAAATATTATTGTATCTGTAAATAAAACTCAGAGATTATAGCTATCCATTTATAAAACCACGGTCAGATTATTAAATACTTGTCTAAAATCCCGGTCCCTGGGTATAGCTAGCTACCTAGGTTACTATAGAGATTTACAGGATTTCGCTACGTATTAAACTTGCTAGTAAATTTATTTAGGGCCTAATCGGTTGCTAGTTTGCTAGTAACTTTACCTCCATACTCCACCAAGTAATTCTATATTCAGGAGTACAAGAAGAGCCAAAAAAGGTAACACCCTCATCCTGTCTATCCTGATATGTAGCTACTGTCTCGATAATGTGTAGATTACATTACTGGACTGCTAAACGGTATTACAGAATTTGGCTCGCTGTTTGAACGCGCTCTTTCTGTAGGACACCATCGTGGCTGCGTTCCAGACAACACACAAAGTATGGAAAGGGCGGAGCTTGCATTTCCAACGGGTTGAAGAACTTCCAGAACTTTTTGAACTGTGTGATGTTTAGTGGCATCCGACTGGTGATAAAATTGGTATTAACTAGTAGTAGGGCCTTCAAATCCGGGAATAAAGCTGGGAGGGGCCCTCAAATGTCATACAGGGCCCATAATTTCGTGCTGGTGATGATTGAGCACTTTTTATATTTAGCCCTATTTTTCTCCCATTTCATTTGGTATTTTTTCATTCTCTATATTTAGTTTGGGCCATTCCATAAGCACTGGATTTGGTTGGTTTTGAGACTTTCTGTTTTGAATAATTGTACTTTTCTACTTTTTATAAATTTTTCCTACATCCCGTTTTTTATAGACAATCCCTGACTCCTGCTGCCCGGTCAATTCTGAATTGTAATATCAGAACATTTCCACAATTTA
The DNA here is from genome assembly GCA_016801145.1 of Umbra pygmaea. Classification (NCBI taxonomy): domain Eukaryota; kingdom Metazoa; phylum Chordata; class Actinopteri; order Esociformes; family Umbridae; genus Umbra; species Umbra pygmaea. Next base: position 27,881 of record JACXGM010005302.1, on the reverse strand, counting down.
TCTGCAGTAGTAATAGAATTATACGTTTTCAGGAAACGCATTATAAAAATATTTTTCTGGGGAATAAATGCAGATTTTTTTGTGGGAAACAGAAGACAGATTGGCTTCATAACCTCGATTTCCACCATTCTCCTCAAACCCATCGAAAAACAATTGCAAGTCATATTCATTAGTGATCTTGATGCTAATTATACAAAATTCAATCAATTTCAATTTAAGCGAGAAAATAAACACTGAATATTGTATGGAATTAAACATCTAAAAAGCTATTAAATATCTTTAAAATGTCATAAAATAAAGTTTGTTGCAATCAATTTTGGAACCATAAAAATATGATAATTCTGCACTCATTACTGTAACTCCCTCTAGATAGGCGCAATTGCCAAATTCCTTTGTGTGTTTGATGCTTATTGACTGAACTTAACTGACGTTGCCTGCGAAGAGCTTGGCGATATTTTTATGGTTGGATTTGGAGTGTCTTGAAATATTGGAATCTACTGTGTTTCTGCTGCATAGTATGAATGTTTTCATACAGCTTCGTTGCGTAGGGAGATACAGTAAATGTATGACGGATTCCATTAAGTAGAGACATACCTGGAGTGGAGGATGTGGAGGATACGTTTGTCAGGGTACACGTTTTAAAGTAGGCCTAGCTAAGGTAAAACTAAAAGTGTGACTTTAGAGAATGTCCCTTTTTTTGCATTGACAAGAGGACCAGAAATGTGCTACTACAACGTTTGGTCCCCAGAAACATTGAGGATTAATACAAGGTATTTTACCCTATTTGGAAGTAGGTATGGAAAAAAACTTAGGGACCTCCAAGAAACCATAGAAGAACAGCCGGCTGTTGTTGTCTGGCAGCTAGTGGGCGTGTCTGCGTATCATACGCGATGCACGCTACCTTCAGAGAGCGCGCCGGTCCAGCAGCAAGCTAGTGTGCATCAACCACCAAAGGGCAAACACAAGGTAGTGGCACGCACTGGAGCCAGGTTTCCGCAGAGTGGGATGCAGACGGTCATGTCGGAGAGTGGGAGCAAAAATGCTACGCAGAACGGGGCAGCCCATAGATCAGAGCCACATGTGGACAGACCAAATTTGGGCAATAGAGTGACTGTTGTGCTTGGTGCTCAGTGGGGCGACGAGGGCAAAGGGAAAGTTGTGGACTTACTGGCTCAGGACGCAGATATCGTTTGCAGATGCCAGGTAAATTACAATGAATGTATGCTAACAGCTAGTAAGTGAAGGACATGTGGATGGACAGAATGCAGCTAGTGTTAGCCACCTAGCTATGTATTTAAGCTAACATGCTAGACAAGGTTGTTTGGCTACTGTAGCCCGAATCAGTAATACTTTTGTATTTGTTACTGATAAATAGGACTGTCTTATGTTCTTAGATGTGTTCTTTTAAAATTGTCTTGCTCCTCCTGGTCAGACTTCATTAGTTGATGTGTGCTGACAGTATGCAGTGATATCAACGACAAGCCAATCATTTACTTACTACCTAGTTAGCTAAAGTAGGTACTGTATGAACTAGTAATGACACCAATCCAGACATGTCTTCCCAGGATTTGCATTGACTATTTGGTGTTCAGACATTGCCACGGTGATCTTGAAGCTACACGTCGTTATGCACTGCAACGAATATATAACTTGACCCATCGTGTGTCATTAAAATATAAACCATGACTCATTTGCCAAGACTAAATCTTACAGCAATGGCTTATATATGATGTCTTTACATAGAGGAATAGGTTTAATGAAGTACAGTCATTTTAAACATCCCAGTCTAGGAGTAGTTGAAGCACTAAAATGTGGATTTTTTTATATTGTATGGAAACATTAAATGTATTTTACCAGAAAAACATTTAAATGACTACTGTTTGTTGAACACTGTCCTTTTACAAACTCTGCTGTAGGCAGAATGGTTTACATGAGGTAGTTGAGGCTGAAGGACATTTTGAATAGCTTAAATTGTCAGGACTGTGTATTTAGGTTGTCATACTTTGTTACACCATCACACTTTATGTTCTTTCATAAACTGAATGTTGACAACACAGTAGGCTTCTTCTGCATTTGATCAACAGCATACATCCAAACATTGTCATCAGTATTTCAAAATGTTTTTTCAGAAGCATATTTCTGTATATAAAACTCTGCTTTCCTAGCCTCCAGGGAAAGCTGTTAGCACCAGATTCAAATACTGAAGAGGTTTGATTGTGTAGATGGGGAGCTGTAAGAGTGGAGAGGTGGCAGATCCCGGGTTGGGGTGTAGGGTTTGAGCATTGCGTGAATGTTGGCAGGGCTACATTAGTGTTTTGCTTTAAGTTCATAATAATAAAGTTGTATTCTCAGTTTGATCTGTTCTTTTTTGGAGTAGCAGATCCAGAAGCAGATAATAATCAGCGGGACAGAACTCATTTTGATCCAGTATCTAGGCCTATACATCATATGCAATGACTAGCTTACTACAAAAGGTTAATGTTTTGATACGGTATATGAATTGTGCTTTAGGTGTATTTAACCATAAACCATTGAGAGATCTAGAAAACTAACATGCACAGACAAAGCATCAAAGAACTCATTAACTAAAGCCACCAGTGCATTTCAAACAAAAGTGAATCATATTAAATTGATAAAAGACTGTCTAATTAGGACAAACTAATTAGAAGAGTTGTAAAGGGAAGAAGGAGGCACGCAATCATAAAATTAAGAATTGAAGTAGGACTCAGATCTCTGCAGATATAAAATTACAACTATATGAAAAGAAGACCTAAAGTAAAAAATGTCCATAGGCTAATGGTCAGCCGTTGATCTTTGTTGTGTGGTATTAGGCTATAATAATGTGTTTTTAGTTCTTTCTATAGGACCCTTCCTCTGTGTCCTCCTACATGCATAAGAGCCATGCATCCAACATGAAAGCTTTTAGTAGGGCTGCACAATTAATCAAGTTTTAATCACAATCATGATTTTGGCTTGCAATGATCAAATTTGCTTGATCGAGCGTCTCTAGAGCGTCAAGACAACAGACGAAAATAAGTGGAGGATCATCCCTGTGGGTTAAACTGTGGGCCTCAGTCGGTCATGTTTTTAGACAGTTTTTTTTACTAAACACATTTACAGACAGGAAGTAGGAAGTGAAAATGACAAAATAACAACTCTGCAATGATGTAGGACATCATCCTGCACAACACCCACAATGTTTAGAAGTGAAAAATAGCTAGGATTTTAAAAACGTATAGAAATATAGTGAGAAATGGGTGCAGCATTTTGATGTTGACTTGTTTGTATGGCCCCCAAACATTGCACACTCGTCCAGGAGACCTGGTGGCTTGACAATATGCATTGAAAAGCCTTATTCATCATGGTTTACATGCTTTTGCACTTATAAAACATCAAAATATATGTACGTACTTTAGTTTTTTATAATTCATTAAGGAGATGCACTGAATTTTGGTGAATAAAAGGAACCATTTTTTTTATACCCATATTTGTACATTAGCAGGAATGTAGCACAATATCAATGTGAATGCAGTTATAATTAGCCTATATGACAATAAAATTTGTTTTGGTCAAAATCAACAAATAAGCCATAGTCAGACTCGAACCACTGACTCATGACGTAGACTGTCCTGCAAGGCAGTGACTTATCCCAGTACACCATGCAGACCCCCAGGGCTGTCAAATATAACGCATTAACACACAAAATTAATTTAAAATGCGTAAGGCTATACATTGTCCTTTGATGCATTAACGCAGAACCATCCACAGTGAGTGGTTGTTAGGCAAAAGTTTTTGAGTGTCAAACCCACATTTTATCTGTAACTTTTTGAGTACTTGATTTGTGCGGGAGATGTCTGGAGTGATTCACCTGTAGTTTTTTGTTTCTATAGAGCAATAAACAATAGCTATTCATGTCATGAATCATGATTTCACTTATACCCAGTGAATCCTGCCCAACTGCGCTTTATAAATGTTAGTCGCCTACATAGTATGTGCTATTCTAAGGTGGTTCAATCTTTCACGTTTATAGATTTGTAAAAATTAGAAGGTTAGTGTTGTCTTGTGTGCATGACAGTGTAATACAGCAGTGATCATACGTGGTCCCTTGATTAATAGCTTGGTGGTAAGGAGATGGTAGAATTATATGGGAAAATCACCAACAAATATCAGTAATAATATTTTTCTAACAAAAGTAATGAAAACATATCAGAATACCTCTATTCTAATCTTAGTAATCACTGGGAAAAGGGTCAGCTGTGTCGAGAACCAGTCTTGTTTTAGACCAGAACATGCTCTTGCCGAATCCCCTGGATCCATTTTGGTCCATACAGATTCAACACATTTTCAGATTCTTTTTTTATTCTATAGGAGTCACATCATAAAGACTTAGGGCTGGATCAAGAAAGAATGTGTGTGGGAGTAAGAGGATGAGCACTAAACAGAGTTTGCCAGAGGAAGGGATGAAGTTGCTTCAGACAGCTGGTTTTGAGCTTTTGTTTATGAAAACAAAAATAGACTCCACACAGTCCCTAATCTCTGAAACACAGATGAAAATGTCCCATCATTTGGTTAGTTGCATCACTTTGCCTCTGTGTATATTTTCTAAATACATTGGTGTATTCGGGCAACCATGAACATTGCAGAAAAGGAAATTATACCCCTAAAGCTAAACCCCTTCCAATACCATCACTGGAATGAATCATCCAATTAACACTGATTACTTTCTTCTCTTAAACTTAGTATACAGTGGCAGAATACCTATACACTGACTGACAAAATCCATGTACCGACCCAGCAAACGTACTATTTTGAGAGGCTACTACAGGGAAGAAAGGCTTTCTGCACAGTGCTTCTAAAAAATAAGGGTAACAATTGGAGCACAAATAACATAGGGAACTAACAATATTTTTCTTTATTGTCCCATGTCATTAATATTTGTTACTACAAGCTTTGATGATTGATCAGTTTCATTGTTTTGATCTATATTGTAAAAAGTCTGAACATCTGCGATTCTTTTCATTTCCAATTAACATAATATATTGAGAAAAACAATATATTGTACAGTAGTAGTTCCATTACATTGTTACAATGCTGTATGTTGCAAATTATATAACATTTTAAATGTACTATACACATTTTGAATAGATAAAATACGTCCTTTGAGATGCCAGTAAAGCTATTTTAATTGAAATTGAGTGTGGGAGATTTGGTAGAATTAGGGTGAAGCGTTTTGAATCAAAACGTATTGTCTGTAAATTACGGTTAATAACCGTCATCACCATTGATGTCATAACATCACGAACTAGCTTGTTTTAGTGCAGTTGTCCTCACTCACTAACGCTTAGCTAGTACCCCGGTTTCAGCCATAGATATCCATAATAAAAACTAGATGACTTAGGGCGGAGTCTTTAACGTCATCGCCGGTGGCCATCTTGTCACAGGCAAGCTTGGTGGGCTGTATGGTACCTGATGTAAGGTGAGTGATCACAAATACTCTAATCTTGCTGAAATCTTGACGGATTTACAAACGGTTCAGTTTCTTACAAATGTTATTAACGTGGCTATTATTCTGGATGCATTATATATAATATGCATTTTTTTCAAAAACTATGTAGTGTCATAACTAGATCTTTGACATTTTTAACAATTCAAACCGTTTGAAAATCGGTAGAAAATTAAGTTATGGTTATTTGAAAGTACATGCACCATTAACACACAATGTTATGAGTAAGCGAGATGTCTGTGGCAAGATGGCCGCCAGGTGCGGATGTCGACCTCCATTGGCCAGCAGCGCGGACGAGAGATCTAGCCTTTATTATGGATATCTATGGTTTCAGCTGGCTGACTGTTAACAACACATCCTTAATTATTAAGTTGTGCTGTTGTGCTAGTTCATCGCTACAGCTAAACTCAAAATGTTTAGAGAACTGCTGTTTATGGGTATTTTAACATGCAAACTAAAGTCTGACAGCACACAACAAGTTCACTTTCAATTTAATTGTAACTAAGGTGTCATTTGTAGAATTTTTTTATTTAAAACATTTGAAAAAGTGATATATATTGCATGATTCCCTACACTATGCAGTGCTTTGTTACACACTAAAGCGCAGCCTAAAATGCATTAATTATAATAAAGACAGGCCGGTGCGTCCCCATCGACAAACACTGTGGAAGCACAAGTTGTCATGTCCTCAGTAAAATCCCTATTGAAATGGTAAGATATGCACTGCACCGTGTAGAAAGTGATTATCCCGCCAAACTTATTTTTTACATTTTTTATATCATGAAATTTTACAGCTTTTGGAAGCTGGTCACAAAAAATAAGAGTTCGGTTTATACTCGACAAACTTTTAAAAAGTGCACCATTCATAATGCAAGAGTGGAGTGCACCAAAGGAATGCCAAATTGGGGCGTAACGTGTTCCCCTTCTGTGCTCTCCGGCGTCAGAGGATGACAGTCCATTTGCAGCCCCACAGCGGACACTACGGTCCTGCTATTTGTTTGAAAATGTCCTATTTTTTCATCAATCCGCATTGCATTTGAATTTGACTTGTTACGATAACCTTATCCCAGCCTTTCAGAATTTTTTTTGCGCCAGAGACCGGAAGATCACTTCAGAAATAAAAATATAATGAATTATCTCAATCACCACACCTGAATGCCAGAGATTGACCAAGAAGCTGTGTATGTTCCACCGTAGCTATAATAAGTTGTAGAGAACCTTTACCCGATATTCAATCTTCCTTTACATTTGTCACTAGTAATGTAACACATCTCTTTAGGCTACAGTCCTTCGTGTTTGGCCAGTGTTGTTTAAACAAATTGTTGCTATGGAGCAGTGTTTTGGTACGGAAAGGAAAATGCATTGATTTATTTTATAGGGGTGTTTTCTCCTGTCACTTTTCTAATCTGATAATTTATGCTTGTTCTAAGTCTCTAGTAATCTTCGTGACATGCATGTTGATCTGCTGTGTGTTTAAGAATAATACCCAATCGGTTGGTAAGACAACGCAAAGAAAACTGACAACAAGAACAAAATAATCCAACAGTATTTAATGTGGTTGCATTGTACACACACTCCAGGCTCAGAACTGTGCATAGTACAATTTAAATAGTTTAGAAGTAGTACCAGCACATGACTATCTTGTTCAGGAAAGGGAAATAAAAGTATTGGAAAAGGACACAACATCATTTGGCCCACTTGGGGGTCATCTATTTAACCAGGCTATGTTAACGGAGAACACAATATCATTTGCAGGAATGACCTGTGCAGGTCACACAAAATTACATTGTACGGAAATTATTAACAAGCAAAGCATAAAGCAACTACTGTATCTACAAGTCAATGTCTAAAATGCCCTAATGGCAAAAGTTCCATTTCGACATTTTATTATGTGAGGGGCAAACAAACCTAGTAAAAGCCGTTCTACCCAATTCAGTGGAGATCTTAGAGATCTCTTTAGGTGTTAATTTTTAAGTGAAGTACAGTATTTACCCCTGCCTTAATAACAATTGATTCATGCAAGTGAAAAATGGAAAGTATACAGTAGTTGGTTATGAGAGTAGTTTGTACCAAAGAAGGCCACATAGTTATAACACTTTTTTCATGCAAATTACATTTCTTTGACCAACTGTCAAAATCTATTAGTGTCCTAGACTCTAGAGAACGGACATTGTTTGAAAATGTGTATCTGTGTTCCATTCATAATTTCTACATATTTGTATCTCGTTTGTTTATTGCTTTAGTTAGCCTGTTATGTTGTTTTTTGGTTTTGAGTAACATTTTACTATCGACTTTGTCCTCCGGACTACAATTATGCTCTTATTAAAATTCTCAGTGTCAATTTGCAAAGTATAAATTCATATTTTCAGTATGCCCAGAATATCCACATGTTGAATCCTCAGCCAGGAAGTGTGAGACTGAAAATTAGCTCAAAGTGGCATCAGATGGGAATGAGACAAGACGTGTAGGCGAAAGGTTGCTGGTTCGATTCCTGACTGTGCCAAAAATGTTGTTGTATCCTTGGGCAAGACACTTAACCCTAAGTTACTCCAGGTGGAATGTCCCTTAACTTACTGCAAGCCACTCTGGATAAAAGCGTCTGCTAAATTACTAAAATGTCAATGTAAAAAAAGCAGTTGTGACTGTTGTCGCTTAACTTTGGTAATGCTACACGTCTGGCACGCCTCCTCCCCCAGGTCAGGCAGCTGTCAGCACGGGACAGATAATAAACACAACTAAAAAGGAGAGGCATCTGCAAACATGTACACTCCTTTACTGGTCCAAGGATTGACATGGCCAGAAATAACTCCTTGCTGAGTAAAGGCACTATTCAACCCCAACTGGTATATCACTCCCTCCACTTAGGTCAGCACAAGGCACACTGGTGGCTCGTAGGTTATTGAATACTAGCTCCTGGTCTGTGAGAATTGTTAGTGTTCAGGCTATTTTACAAAGCCTGTATTGTATGCTTGGACCTATACATTGGAGTCATGTATCCACTAAGATGTGTTCGACACCCATAATTCAACTTTCCTCAACTTTTACCTTGAGTGTTCAGGGACGTGGAGTCATCCTAAATTGCTACTCTTTAATTTGCCTCTAATCTGTCTTTAAAGGTGCTGCATTGAGAACATGCTAGCAACTGTTGTGTAATCAGTGCTAATGTCAAAACCAAAGGCACTGGGTGTTCTCAGTTGGCACACGCACCGGCACAAGCACTGTCCTCATCCAAATAAAAATCTTCAACATTGGACCTTGTATTTCATAAGCAGCCGTAATCCAACTCATGTACTTTTGTCTAGCAAATTAACTTGATTTCAAATCACTTGGTCCTGCTCCCTCAACATGTCGTCTATTGATGTCTGATTTCTAGCTCCACTTTTTGCCTTCTGAAATATCTGTAGATAAGCTGGCTCTTGTGGTGACTACACAAGTACTGAGTGGTGTGGAATGTTCTGGAATGTGTAGATAAGCTGGCTCTTCTAGTTTTCTTTGCCGGGTTCCAGGGTTAGAGACTAAAGCCCAGGCGACATCTGTGTTCAGAAGCCTGTCACTCCAAATGTGAAGCAAAGATTGATAGTGGTACAATTTCACGGTACCTCCAGCGGTGGTGTGATTTATTTTTCAAATAGTTTTGTCTGATGTGTCTCCACTGACCGTGTTCTGGTTTGTCTTCTGGTTTGTCTTCTGTTTCGTCTCCTGTTTCGTTGCTCTTCACAGAGTGGCAAAAAATATTTTTATGTCTGGTGTGTCTCCTGTTTTGTCTCCTGTTTTGTCTCCTGTTTTGTCTCCTGTTTTGTCTCCTGTTTTGTCTCCTGTTTCGTCTCCTGTTTCGTCTCCTGTTTCGTCTCCTGTTTCGTCTCCTGTTTCGTCTCCTGTTTCGTCACTCTGCACAGGATGGCAACAAATATTATTGTGTCTGGTGTGTCTCCTCTGACTGTCTCCTGTTTTGTTTCCTGTTTCGTCCCTCTTTGCAGGGTGGCAACAACGCGGGCCACACGGTGGTGGTAGACTCGGTGGAGTACGACTTCCACCTGCTACCGAGTGGCATCATCAACCCCAAGGTCACAGCTTTCATTGGTGAGTAGAATGCATCCTCAGCTCCCTTAGTCTCTACACCAGAGAGTACACAAGAACTATGTCCCATTTCACCAGACCAACTTAAATGTGCGGTTACAGTTTAGGCTATGACATTGTTATCGAAGGTCTTTGTATACACTAAAATAGGAATACATGAGCTGGATAATGAGCTGAAGATAACAGATGTGTCTGCTTATTGTATCTCTTCACTGGTTTCCGTCCCCTGACGTTGATATGCTAGCGGTGGAATCTGCAATGTTATTGATGTCTCATATTTTAAATCTATTCAGTATGTTTTATATTCTAATAGTTCCTGCTTTGTCTGATGACACAAAAAGTGATTGACTTGACTGGGAGCCAACCAACATGCTCAACAGTAGAGTGCTATAATTCACATTTTATCTGCAGTACCTTAATTTTGCTAATGGTCTGAGTTCGCTGTCTACTTTGGCAACACCTCACAAATGTGTGCTTTGGCTCTTAACCTGGGACTTGTCAGCAATTCAACGTGTAGAATGTTTACTGGATCAGTTCCTCACTGGCAGAGTCTACTAGTGCTCTCCTTGAACTCCATTGTCAGGGCGTAAAACGTTTTTTCAGGACCCACCAGTATGCTGAAAAGCCACGTTGGATTAGGCTGTCTTTAGTTTTTGTGTCATTGAATCCACTCCGAACGTATTTAAGAGAGTTGAAAATAAGCTTTTGCATTAACTATGGGGCATCACAACCATTCGCCAGCTAGCAGCACAAGCTAGGGACTCAAACCTAGACTGGTGGTCAGCTTGGTACCCCCTGCTATCCAGATTAGTGCCCTTGGTTTTTACTGACAAAACATTCAAATTTTTACTTTTAGGGAGACTAAATAACTGTTATGTCAACTGAACAATATTAGAAATGAACCAACAGATATCTGTTCTGATTCTCTTACGTACCAGTACTTGCACACAAAAAAGGGCATTGTCATTGTTTTAGCATGATTGCCACAATGTAGTTTGAACATTTCTATATTGATTTTATAGCTAGAAACCAGATTTTTGACTTTACATTGCCTTTTAAATTCTGGCCTTAATAATTATTTCTCAGTGGTACACCAACACGGTTTGTCAGAGAGCAACATTCTTACGTGTTCATCTAACCCTTGCTAAGAATTTACTTTTAAGCCAACACCACTAGAAAACATTAGCATCCGGGTTCTGTCACAGCTATATCCTATTTGTCCACTGATCATACATTTCTTCATGTGTCTTGTGCGTGTTGTATGTTAATTGCACAGGTAATGGCGTGGTAATTCACCTGCCCGGCCTCTTCGAGGAGGCTGAAAAGAATGTACGCAAAGGAAAGAGTAAGTAGCCACTCGATTGGTCCCTTTTACTCGAAAGGAGCCTCTCCATTGTTCCTTTTCACTCAGATGGACATGTTGCTTAGAGGGGGACTTATCTGGTGTTTACTCCCCCTGTGTGTTTAGGTCTGGAGGGCTGGGAGAAGAGACTGATCATTTCAGATAGAGCGCACATTGGTAAGCCCTGCCTCATTAGTGCCCTCTACACTCAGACAAGGGGCCTTTTATGTACCATAACTACGTCATTACCAGTACTCTGTAGTCTGTCTGAAGGCGGTGGGGTCCGACTGATCTACAAGGCACATGTTTACCGGGAAAAACGACCAAATTATTCAATGTTTTTTAATGTTTCCTTTTAAAGTGTTTCTTTAAAATGAATTGTAATTATGTCTCAATTTGAAAGCGGTTAATCATACTTTTTAATTGTTGGTCTTGTGAACTGTTCATAAGGAAGATTATATAAATGATGCGTTGCATCCTTTCATTAGCAGAAGATTTACGGTTTACCCAGAGATGAAAACGGTTTATTTAATAGCATAGCTACGATTATTTTATTTTGCTCATACATTTGGATTGCCTCAACCTAAGATCCTGTTTTGAATTAAATGTAAACTCAAGTCTTTCAGACTGCGTGTGTTTTTCGTGTTCACTCTGCCACTGGGTGGTAGACAACTCCATTAGGTGACCTTATTGAGTCAGCCTCCCTTTGTCCAACTGTCAAACATGTTTCTCCCTGAGTATGTGTACAGAGGAATTTGATGTATCCCTGACACTAGTTTGTTTTCTTCATACAGAAATAAGACAAAGGGCCGTGCCTTAGCTTTGCGTCGTTTGTTCCGTTGTTGTCTGTCATTCGTATGTACTCTTTCATTTAACCTTTTTTTTTCTGGCAAACTCCTCTAGGATTGTTGCAATGACAGCCTCAGTCGTTCACTTTCCCTGCTCATTGCCACAGAAGTGCCAAAAAAGGACATCACTTATGATGTGCCTTTGTAAAGCTGCTTCGCGGACCTTGTGTTAGAATGAGGAGGGGCCATTTTAGAGGAACGGCTTGGTGTAACAACTTTTGTTTATTTTAATCTGAACCATTTAGGTGTCTGAGGTGGAGTACAATGCAGAAGGGGTGTGCCTCCAGGAAGGAAGAGCGATAATTAGGGCAAAGCTAGGTGTCAGCAACAGCAAAAGGGGGTGGAGGTGACCAGGATTGTGAGTGTGCCCTTCTCTACCTCCTCCCACAGTGTTTGATTTCCACCAAGCGGTCGACGGTGTACAAGAGCAGCAGAGGCAGGAGCAAGCGGGCAAGAAGTAAGAAACGTTTCGCCCGTTAATCTCCTGATTTAGGGAGTATGGCTAAGTAACGGTTGAGATTTACAGCGGAGCTGATAAAGAGTTGAGCTCTCCTATGGGCAAATGCTTAGTATGTAAGCCCTCATGCATCCAGCTGGGAGAGATAAAACGACCCAAATGACACCAGCTTGTCAAAGGATTGTCTTCTACTGTGGACGTATCAACGTTTTTAGTCTTAGGACTACCTAGTATGACTACTGACACAAGCTCAACAGACTTTCAGGTCTCCTAGTCCGTCCTCAAATGTGTTTTCAATTTGAATTAAATCACTTCCTGGCTGAAACCCTTATTTAAACCCTTACGTGTTTGCCTGTGGTAAAGTGTGAATATATTTATTCATTTCCTCTTGCATCCCTGAACACCTCTTCCACAAGCAACCGTGGTTTCAGTCAGAGAAGAATGTAAATCATATGGAAAATCCCTGATTAAGACATTCCATTTTCATTATCATTTATTTATTCTGCATCATCGTTTTGGGGCTGTTTTTTGACATTTGTCTTGAGTTAGTACTGCCTTTCGAAAAATGTCTGTAATCATTGTGATTTGTCTTGTTATTCTGGCTTTTCTTCCATTTACAATGAATATAGATGTGTTTGGAGGTAGCCCTTCAAAGTCAGCACTCAATTACTCATGGAGTATTGATTGATCAGAAATACATTCTACTCTATGTAGAGACATATTGTTCCTGTTGTTGCCAGTTTATAATGTAATAAAGACACCCAGTCTGGTTCTGCGAAATTGATGGTAAGCCCAGTTTTGAACACAGGACAGCGTGGCGCGCTGATAGGTAGCACGTATTTTAAGCTTCTGTTGAGGATCAAATTACGTCCACTACACTGATATCATTTAAAAAATGTTGGCTTATCACAAGTTGTGGAATCCCAGAAAGTTAAATCAGCAGGCTTTAAGGTACTTGTGTAGTCACCAGATTTAAAGAAAATTAATTTTTCCATCGTGGGAATGCAAAAAATATGCAAATTTGAGTTTATTATCAGAACATTCCTTCTACTGCCTTAATAAGGCATTTCGCTGAGCCACATAGAGGCTTGGATTAGATCACGTGTAGCGTGCGCATGACTGGTCCCTGGGGTCTATCGGTGGTCCTGACCACCTTGTGCGTACATGTGGGGGGGATTAGTCCTCGTGATGCCTCATCTCAGACCTCCGGCCCCCCTGAGAGGAAGTCATACCCCCCCCTTAGCGCACCCAGCACCACTCGCTCCCCATGTGACGAGCTCCCCAGTTGGTCTTCAGTAGGTCTGTGCTGTAGCTACCCGCACAGCAGCCGGCAGGATTTCCACACTCCAGACCCAGAAATACTCACCCCAAGAGGCCTCTGGCCTATCCATTTCCCCCTGCCACATGTTTGATCCTAACAACAGTTTCTCACACACACACACACACACAAACACACACAAACACACACACAGGCTACAGGATGTGTGTGTCGTTGTTGTTGAGACATACTCACTATTGCCACATTGAGGATTTTTTAAGTTTATCTTTCTGTATTTTCCACACAGCCTCGGCACCACAAAGAAAGGCATTGGCCCGGTGTATTCAGCCAAAGCAGCACGCAGTGGCCTCAGGATATGTGACCTGATGTCTGACTTCACACACTTCTCTGAAAGGTGAGGGCGTGGGTTTGTCCTCACTGTCCATGTTGAGTCTAATTACAACTGACCAAAGCTTTGTTGAAGGGTAAATCCACCTCCAGACCAGTAAGAATAAAAGTCCACCCTTCCTTGTAGATTTAAAGTCTTGGCCTCACAGTACCAGTCCATGTACCCTAGCCTCGTGGTCGACGTTGATGGAGAACTGAAGAGGTTAAAGGTGAGCTACATGTCCTTGATGGTAGTTGAATTTTGACAGTAATATGGAGGGGTTGTTTCTCACTTCCGGTTTAATTTTGAAGTGTTGGCGTGTTGTGTTCATGTTGCCAGGGTTACGTGGAGAAGATAAAGCCTATGGTGCAAGATGGGGTGTACTATATGTACGAGGCGTTACATGGACCCCCCAAAAAAATCCTTGTGGAAGGAGCTAATGCTGCCCTGCTGGATATCGACTTTGGTGACTATCTTCGACTTTGTGTCAATACCTGTGACTGTGACTATTCAGCACAATTTAATTGAACAAGCTAAATGAGGGTCTTCAAAAACTTTGCTGTAAAGTCAGTCCAACCATATGGCCTTGCTCGGTTTTAAATCACACCTGAAAAGTAGCTGTGACAGTTGGATATTGTTTGCATGTGATGTTATTACAGTTATTACTGAGATGTTATTCTCTCATTGTGATGTGATTAACTGGGACTACGGCTGGGATGAACACAGCATTTTAGTTGAAATCATGTTCAGCCGATTCACAAATCATCACCATACATTTTTTTATAGCATTTTGTTTTTTTCTTATGTATTTTTATTCATAAATATGCACGGTGCTTAAGTGTAGTTGCAAGCTTTATAACTGGGTAATTGAAATTTGTGTGTGTGCTTGAAAGACTGAATGACAAGTAAGAACGGTTGTTTGTTGATGAAACATGCAAGGTGTTGTAATATCCAGAGTTTGGTTGCCTGGGCAACTCCCCTCTGTGCCGAAACAGAAAGTTCTTGCAATTTCACTGAAGCACTCTGCATTGCTATGTCTCAGTTGTGTTTGAGGGAGAACAGTTAGTTGGTTACGGTTGTGATGTGCTTTGTTTTTTTTGTTTTTTTCCCTTCCAGGGACGTATCCTTTCGTGACCTCATCCAACTGCACGGTGGGTGGGGTTTGCACGGGCCTGGGCATGCCCCCCCAGAATGTGGGCGAGGTTTATGGGGTGGTCAAGGCCTACACCACCCGGGTGGGCATCGGGGCCTTCCCCTCTGAGCAGTTAAATGTGAGTGTCGGCCCACAGGGCAACTTTATAAGCAGGCCTTCCAGGTTTATGCTCCCTCAGAGAGACTTTATAAGCAGGCCTTCCCGGTTTATGCTCCCTCAGAGAGACTTTATAAGCAGGCCTTCCAGGTTTATGCTACCTCAGAGAGACTTTATAAGCAGGCCTTCCAGGTTTTTGCTCCCTCAGAGAGACTTTATAAGCAGGGCTTCCAGGTTTATGCTACCTCAGAGAGACTTTATAAGCAGGCCTTCCAGGTTTTTGCTCCCTCATGTTGGTTAGGATCGGGCAAAGTGTTTCCTGCAGTTTGTGTTCATTGACTAAAGGAGCTAGGGAAGGAGCTAGGGAAGGAGCTAGGGAAGGAGCTAGGGAAGGAGCGGTGATGGCATAGCTGCATCATGTGGGGGTGATGGCATAGCTGCAGTTTGAGTGGTCTGTGTTCTGTGAAGGCTACAGCATGGGTCTGTGTGTGTGAGGGCTAACAAACATGGTTTTGGATAGTTGTTAAACAGCTCCCTCTGGTGGTCCTTATTTGTTAGTTCATTTAAAAACTGATCCACCCTATTCACCAACATAGTGTATAAAGACATTTAAATTTTAAATCAAATAATGCACCATATGCCCTGAAAAGTGTTGAAATTAAAATATATTTTATAAGATGTCCTTGGTTTGCTTTGGAACAAAACATAAATGCTGTGAAAAGAACTGAATTGTTGCTTATTCTATGAAGACATTAAAAAATAGCCTAAACATGGAAAAAAGAAGGACAGAGAGTTGTTTGAGGAGGTTCGGAAGAATGTAATAGCCAAGCATGGTCAACGTAAAGGCTACAAGACCATCTCTAAAGAGTGTGATGTTCCTGTTGACAATATTTAGAAGTTTATGAACCATGGGACTGTAGCCAACATCCCTGGACTTTGTCATGATAGTCAGTGGTTCGAGTCTGACTATGCTTTTCCGACTTTGCCTGGACCCCCAACACAAAGCAAGCACAGTTGACATAGTACTGCACAGGATTTTTGATAAGTCAAATTATCTACCTTGCCACATCGCTCTCCAGCGACTCCTTGTGTGCAGATCAGGCGCATATAGTTCAGTCACAGAAGTATAGTTGGTGAGTGTAATCATCCCGTGCATGAGCTGACTAAAGGCTTGTTGGATGAGTGTGAAAAGTATTGGCTGGCTCGGCGACGTGGTTGGATTAACCATGCGAGCGCCCTTCACCATCCCTCATCTGTCCAAGGTGTTGTGGAGCTGCCAACAAGACAGGGTTAGGGGCAATACTAAATGAGAAGGGAGAAAAATGGGGGGGTCACAAAAAATAACAAAAGTAGAGCTTTTTGGTAAATCGCAACAATTCCCATGTGTACAGGGGGGAAATTTGTAGCTTTTAAAGTAAAGAACAACATCTCTACAGTGAAACACATAGGAGGTTCAGTGATGTTTTGATGTTGCTTTGCTGCCTCAACACTGGGTACATTGAATCTGTGCAGGGCACAATGAAATCAGAAGATTATCATGAGCCGTAACTCAGTCGCAGGTCATTAGTCCTCTAGTAGAAAAATTACCGATACATTCCTTAAAAAGCACCCCGAGAATGGATGAGAAGAAAATATTTCAAAGTGGCCTTCTGTGAGTCATGATCTAAACTCATGAAACATCTGTGGAAATAGATGAAACTTACAGTTGGGGAAAGGCACCAATTGAACCTGAGAGAAGAGTAGGACAAACTACCCAATTGCAGTCCAATGTACTGACAGCGCTTGATTGCA
The DNA here is from genome assembly GCA_016801145.1 of Umbra pygmaea. NCBI lineage: Eukaryota > Metazoa > Chordata > Actinopteri > Esociformes > Umbridae > Umbra > Umbra pygmaea. Next base: position 10,968 of record JACXGM010005302.1, on the reverse strand, counting down.
GTAATCGTTTCCAAAGACTGTGCAATTAAATAATAGTTTAAGGGTCTCAATATTCTTTCCTGTGCAGTTTTCATTTGTTTCACTATTTAAAGTACTGTTACATCATAAATCAAATACAAAGTGTCTTCTATTGAATGTGAAATAATGGTGTTTACCAAGCATTTTTGTCAACTTCTACTTAGTTCAAAGAACATTGAGTTTAAGTGGAAGGATACCAATACTTTTAGCCAAATCTGTATGTTTTAACTATTTTGTTTTACCGTGCTGGCAGTTTTAAACTGCCTCTCTGAGACGAATTGAGTGTCTGATTTCCTCTTTAAGGACATTGGAGAGCGCCTGCAGACTAGGGGGAAGGAAGTGGGTGTGACCACGGGCAGAAAGAGGAGATGCGGTTGGCTAGACCTGGTGCTTATCAAATATGCCCACATGATCAATGGCTTCACTGCGTGAGTGGACCTCTTCAGCGTTTTCTGTCAGCCCTCATCAGACCTCACAAGTTTAACTGTGGTAATATTTTTCCATAGACTGATACCTTCCACTCTTGTGTTTCGCTCTTCTGGATCAGGTTAGCTCTCACCAAGCTGGACATCTTGGATGTGTTCCCTGAGATCAAAGTTGGGGTGTCATACTCCGTGGATGGAAAACATATCCCTCATTTCCCAGGTAGGCCGATAAACAGAACTATGGTGCTTCTGTAACTCTTAATGAGGCTGAAAGGAACTGGATTTGCAAACTCCTTTGTCTTTAATTATTGGCACAGTATGCCTTTTGTCTGTTTGTGCTATACTTCTAAAATGTGTATTTGAAATCATATAATTGGTATGAAGTAACTTAGGAAGTATTGGGACATTTTGCTTGGCATGTGTTTATGGTTAGTACAATGTTTTCTGTTACATCATCTGCAGTCATAAGAGCTGTCTAGTCTTGACTTTAGGCTTTGCATTTGCCTTTGGATTCTGCTGTCAGTGTCTGTAAACATAAGGTCCAAGTCAAGGAAGTCATCACGATGCTGAATAATTAGAAAATAGGGAACGTACTGCTGAGCTCAGCAATTGTGAATGGCCTGGGTGGCCAAGGAAGAACTTGACAGTAGGTGACAGAAGAATACTCACCATAATGAAATAACATCTTGCACTGATTTCCTACAGTGCTTTACTGCAGTGGCGATACTGTATGACGCTGTTGAGTGCCGCGACAGCAAAACAATCTCCAGGTCACGATAAACGTAAAGCATCCATTCACTTTAAATTAATTTTCAATGAGAGGAACGCGGCGAGAGAAGAACTGAAATGTGACCCGGTGAGCTGTGCGCAGACAGAGCCAATGAAAAATCTCGCTATTTGAGGCATACGAGGTGTCTCACGTTTATTTGCTGCTTCCCAAATATATTTTGGTTGCAGTGCAACCAGACAGTCAGAGTTCACTTCATAAACATTTCAGGTTGCCATGCAACCTATGTTCAATGTGTGCTGCTTAGTCTGTCCTGCACTCTGACTAGGCTAGAGAGTAATAGATAGCTAGTCCGGAAAAGATTGGCTCTGCTTTAAATTTAGCTGTTATTGTATGGTGCAATTTAGCCTGACAGAGTAGTGACGGCAGCCCCATAACTCCGATATAGTAGCCTGTATTTCAAGAAAAGCGAGCCAGTTCAAAAGTTCACCGTTAGTAGGGTTGCCCACATACCTTTGGATAATTAGTGTACCTTTGCTGAAGATAAGACTTGAGGCAAAGGACCTGAAGTCTGAGGCAACTGAAGACGGCTGCTTTGAAGTCCTGTCAATGGGGACAGGTTATCTGGTGGGTCAGTGGGTTGCAGACTTTGGTTACTGCAGTTATTGCATACAAAGGATGTGACCAAACACTTAAATACAAGTGCTTCATTTGGGCATTCTTTTACTGTCAAAATTTTTGGTGCCCTGAAATATAGGGACAATGTTTAAAAAGTCATCTGAGTGGTGTGACCAATATCAGAATCCATACTTTAAGCTCCATAGTAATTGTTTGATTACATCCACATTTCGGCCTGTTGAGGCAAAAAAAATGTTTTACATGCCTAATTTAAGTAGTCTATGGTGGTGTTAAGACATGTATGGACTGACGTTTTCTTAACATCTCCCCAGCGAACCAGGACGTCTTACAGAAAGTGGAGGTCCAGTACGACACTCTGCCTGGTTGGAACAGTGACACCTCGGCCACCAGAACGTTCCACGACCTTCCAGAGAACGCCCAGAAATATGTCCGCTACATTGAGAAGCACCTCGGTGTTCCCAGTAAGAACCCTCCTCTCCTTCACACCTTGATGTCCGGTATCTCCTTGCCGCGGTTCCAGGTGTTCACGATAACTCCTTGTCCCCACAGTCAAATGGATTGGAGTGGGGAAGTCTCGGGAGTCCATGATCCAGCTCTTCTAAGCTGGGTTCTCCGTGATGCAGCCTCCTCCACCACGCCAGGCCTACGGTACCACCTCCCTTCAGGTGGAGGCCTGACTCCTAGGACAGAGCGTGGGCAGGTGGTCGAAGATGCTAGCAAACCACCATATCATACGCACGCCAAACACCTCTTCTATTCTTTTGTTCTCCCACTCCTCAAAAAGGCCTCCTCAGTCTTTTAATTGGCTCCATTTGCTGCTTCCCATGTATCAACATGTCTAACCCAACATGGGTCTGCCCTCATTCCATCCTTAGACAAACACTCCTTTATTCCAACCTACACTGTCCCAGGGCTCCAGAGTGTGTTGTGAGATGCACCGTCTGTCACTGATCCGTTGACTCTCATCAGAATTATTCAATATTACCTTTCTCTTGTAAACAGATGTTCTGTGCCTATACTCTGTTGAAATAACTTGCACCTTTTGAATAGAAGTATTCTTAATGCCTAACATGGGCCTAGCAACCACCTATTCTAACAAAATACTCTTTTATTTTCACAACGGTACCTGACAATAATGTGGTTACAGTGACCTTGTTCTGAGTAATATATGGTAATTACATAAGAGGACTTTACATGCAATATTTAAATGGGCATTTCAGATTTAAACAGCCTCTCAGTAATTTCCCCAGTTGACTAAACAATGTAATTGACTAAACAATGTAATTGACTAAACAATGTAGTTGACTAAACAATGTAGTTGACTAAACCAGGTAGTTGACTAAACCAGGTAGTTGACTAAACCAGGTAGTTGACTAAACCAGGTAGTTGACTAAACCAGGTAGTTGACTAAACCAGGTAGTTGACTAAACAAGGTAGTGGACTAAACAAGGTAGTGGACTAAACAAGGTAGCTTTTTAATTTCACTTCAGTAAGAAGGTGAACTCTTGCGACCGCACTTGAAATCAGTGATGCGAGAATGTATTTTGATCATGCATATACACTGCCTATAGAAAATCATCATACCCCTTTGAAATAGTCACCTTTTGTTTTACTGCCTGAAATCAAAACCCATTGAAAATATATTTTTATGTTCCAGCTTTATTTACACCATTCAAGTAAGAGAAAAAGTCCACTCTTTGGAAACAAAGCAGAGTTGTAAAAGTGAGCAGTCACATGATTTAAAACTTTGTAGAGATTATTAAAGTTTTGCTTTTATTACAGGCATCAGTCTGTTTGGTTTTGTCTCTATTAGATTTGCGCACTTATATTTGGGAATATTTGCCCTTCCTTGCAGAATTGTTTGAGTTTGTTAAAATTTTGTGGTGAGCGGTGATTGCGGTCTTCAAGTCCATCCACAGATTTTGAATTGGTTTTAAGTCAGGGCTCTGACCAGGCCACGCAAAGACATTCACCTTCCTATCCTTAAGACACTATGTAGTTTAGTTCAATAGATCTGGGAAGTGAGTGGTTGTGCCTGAGCAAGTTTATAGTGGTAACTTTTGATCAGACTAAAAGGCTTCCATGTTGGATGAGCAGTGCGAAAAGAATCTGGTTGGATGAACCATGTGCATGCCCACAGATCTGTTCAAGGAGTTGCGTAGCTGCTGACAAGGCAAAAAACAAAAGTTTGTTATGGTTACTGTAAGGCACTGATCACGTATCCAAACCAGGTATTTCAATTTTAATAATTGTTCAGAATCTTTGTAAAAGTTATTTTCACTTTGATGTCGAGGGTTATAATGTGTAAATACAGCTGGCAAAAGTTAGATTTAATGTATTATAATTTCCAGGGTGTAATGTGACAAAAGGTAAGGACTTTGATAGAGTATGATGATTTTCGATAGACACTGTAACCTTTAACTCATACTCACAATGTAGATATGCTAAATTCTAGTCTCAGGACCTCTTCACGATCACATATGTGTACATATTTTTGTCTGTTTGAATGATTTAGTTCTGCTGGACTTCTGCTGGAAATTAGATGGTTCTGCAAATATAGCCTGTGTGACAGCAGATTTGTCTCCTGACTCAGGGACAACTACATGCAACCGTTGGAGCTGTTTATTTGAAATAGCACATAACATATTATTTTACCCATTTCTCCTAATTAAATAAGTAATACACTATGTATACACACTAAATATAAGAATTCATTTTATAATTTTTCAAATTAGGATTTTCAAAGACAATGAGGATGTCATCTTTTTATGCATGGGTTGAATCCGTAACCCATGATTGGCTTGAGTGTGTTTGCAGGGTGAGTCATGTTTAAAAGTGTTAACTATTTATTGCCCCTGAAAATGAGATCAAGTTTGAACATGAGTGGTGTTTATGTAAGGCTGGCTAGGCGCACATAGATCGAACACATTACACTGTCACCTGAAAACGTGTGCAGACGGCAATGAAATACTAGGATTGACTTCAAAGTAGTGCCTGCTATTTGTAAAGTGGAAGTCGGGCTGAATCTCACAGAATGTGGTTAACGTTTGCTATTTTAATGTGCTACAGAGCAGCATCTGGTCACTTTAAATAAGTAGTGAGCATTCACCTGAAACTTCCTACCAGCTGAAAATGTTCCACTGGTGGCAAATTCTGCCCACGCGTCCTGCCTTGTGCCCGTGTCACAAAAACTCAGTAATCCTTTTAGTATTTTTGCTCATTAGTCCAATGCAAAAGGACATTCATATTTTTTGTAGGATTGCATTAGCAATGGATTATTAAGGAAAAACACTGGGAGTTTTTATTCAACTACTACATGAAATCTCATTGCATTTAAGAACTAACTGTGCCTTGGGCTTCCGTTCAAGACTAATGAATGTTTTTATTATTCAGATCTTAACCTGAAGAGAGTTTAAAGTGATCTTCGTACTTTAAAGAGTCATATCTGAGTGTGTAGATGAGGAGCACTTCAAGAGACGAGGGGTGTTTAAGAAGTCAGGCTCCTTTCCTTAGGGTCTCACCATCCAACGACATGAAGTCAACAGGAAGTGCTCTTGGCTGCCACAACACCTGCTTAACATTGGCTCCATTCAAACAACACTAACAACATTGTGAGTTAATTAGGCTTTGAGGAGCCGTGTGTAAAAGGCCTGTTAACTAATTTTATCTGAAAATAAATGTGTAGTGTGCAAACATTTGTTTTTCTATGAGTAAATCAAGGTTTTGTTGGATGTTTATTGTAATATGTGTTTGCTAGTAGAGTCTTACAGAGTTACTCATCTCAGTAATAATTGTGCTGAAAATGTTTCCTGCTTTTTAAACAGTGTCCGTTGAAATATTAAGAATGTTTATTTAGTGTGACTGCTAAGTTGTTTTTCAACTTCATTACTTTCATTAAACAGAATGCATATTTGCTCAAGTATGTAAGTCTGTTCTGTTTTTAAATGATTTACCCAAGTTGATTTTTGAATAGTATTGCTGCTGTATTATTAGCTCTGTAATTTATATATAGATATACAGTACCATATTATCTTGGTGTTTATTGTAGCTTGTTGTTTAAAATTCTTTGGGGCTTACTGGGGTGTTGTGCATGTATATCAGATTTTATTTGTACAGTACTTGTCTTATTCTTTGTAATTAAAATATGACTTCTGACTATACAAAAACCTGAACAAAATTATATCTAATAAAAAAATTTACATGATAATGTATGATAACAGTTTTTCATATTCTAAGATGCGTACAGTTCTCTTGTAGAGTAAAAGATCCTGTGTACTATATTACATGACCACAAGAGGGAAACATTTACCTTTGAATATTACCAGCTTTTACTAAGTCGTACTACACAGTATTGAGATACAATTTAGTGGTGTTCTCACTTTTAAAACAATGTTAGATATGTATTTCCTCCACAGTTCAGCTAAATGAAAGGTCACGCTTCTAGTATAATGTGATATCAGAATATTTTTGGTTTCTGTTTTCAAGTAGTAATTTGATAATTGAAAGTTTTTAATCTTGTTAACTTAACTAAAGCTGTTTTAAAGGAAGAGGAATATGCCTTCTACCTTTTTGAACAGAATGTGTTTCCGTAGTGTGGTGTTATGTAGTTGACCTGTCTCATTCGCCTATTGCCCAGCTTCCTTTACCATCTAAATCAGTCCTGTTATGGAGGGATTTTGTCTCACAGGTTGAGATTTATGTCAGTTAAACATGTATTTAACACATCCAGAAACCAAGAAGCTTGAGTCAGAATACCTGGCCTGGAACAGTTTGTTGTTTCTCTTTTCTTGTCCAAGTGTTCAGTGTTTGTGTCTTACCTAATTATGGGACCATGAGCTAGGGTTCTCCTTATTTTAACAGCTGGATATGGCCTCTTTCTGCCAGCCACCTCTGGATCACATTGGAGGGTAAATCTGGACCAATAAGTGCTGTAGGAACACACAGTTTTAATGTTTGTCTTTCACCTGTGGCTTTAGACCACATGGACCCTAAAGAATGTTAGTGCAAACCGTTAAATGTGTTGACCTCAAGGTCATGTGCAACATGGTCGACTTGCCGTTTAGACCAGTGTTTGATGTCAAGCATTAGTAGCGTCACCACAGATATTGTTTGTGTGATGCATTGGAAGTCAGCCCTCAATTCCTTCATGGTCACATTCTGCAACCTAGTTTTAAGATGTCCTACTTTAGGCTGGCTGTAGGTCATGATGTCATCACTGCGTTTGTTTTCGCCACATACTCTGGCAGCCCAGTCACACAGTAGCAGAGCCTTTGCTGGCCTGGTGGTCCAATCAGAACACGTGCTAGGGTCACAAAGGGCAAGGGTGAGAGGGCCAGCCTTCCTTGTCCCAGTCTGGGAGCCTTGTAGCCTGGGTCATATAGCCCATAGCGATGTCATTAGACCAGAGGTGAGCCTGCTGCTGTCTGTCTGTTCCTGATGTGTCTGTCTCCTCTCAATATGTATGTCTCTGATGTGTCTGTCTGTTCCTGATGTGTCTTTCTGTCTCTGATGTTTCTGTCTCTTGATGTGCCTGTACCTGATGTGTCCTTCTGCTCCTATTGTGTCTGTCTGTCTGTTCCTGATGTGTCTATCTGTTCCTGATGTGTGTGTGTGGGTGTGTGTGTTGCTGATGTGTGTGTTACCCTCTGTTCTCTCCTTCCTGCATTGGCCTGGGAAGGCCAGCAGCTGTTCACTGAGGGACGGCCTAGGCCAACGCCTGCCTGACCCCTGACCCTGACCCCCTAATGTGTGGCAGCAGATGCTCGTGGTTCAGGGAGGGGCGTGCCCGGCTTGGCTGCGGGTTTCAGACTTTCTGCACCAGAGCAAAAGGTTCGGGGGGGAAAGAGTTGCTTTTTTCAGTTTTTATGTGGCTGGAAGCATCTGTCATTGCATGTGTATGTGTTTGTTTTGTGTGAATGAGAATGAAAAGTAGATTCGTAGATGACCTTTCACCTTCAACTATGTGGACAGTGGAGCTAAATATAAATTACTTCCTGATACAAACCAGTTAGCAGTACCCGAATGTACAGCCTATGCAATGCTGTACAGTAAACAAACAATATTACAGATCAATTCAACTAAATCTGGATTTTCAAAATAATCACATCTTTCGTCTTTGCAGCCATTGTTACGTGTGTGACTAGTGTAGGCGACGTTGGTTAGAAACGTTGTCTTGAGTAACAGGGGCAGCGTTCGTCTCTGGCTGGACATGTGCTGGCCGTGTGTCGAACGGACAGGTGTTGGCGTCAGCAGTGTCCAGACTCGTTCCAGCAGCTGTCTAGGCCACTCCCCCTCCCCCTCAGACAGATGTAGTCGCACCACCCAGCAGCTTTATGGAGCCTGGGCTGTTTTGACATTAAATATTTGCCCAGGAGGGACTACCCTGTTTGGGCAAGGGGTGGCTTGTAAGCATCACAGAAATAAAACCGCTGAAGTTATTTAAGATAGTTGACTTGACCCCATTGCAGGGTATTTGAAGTAAATTCCCAAAGTCCATTTAGTAATGTGTAGGGCCTTGAGGACACTGTAGTATTGTGGCACAGTAGATGTGTAACTCACAACAGTCAATATTACCATTATACTGAAGTGGCATTTTCAATTCAAATATCTTTTATCAAAAGCTACAAAATGAACAAATGTACATGTAAACAGAACCAGTTCTTCATTTTTAAAATAGAAATAAAAACACAACAAGGAACCTTCCCACTCACCCCCGAACTTCCCAAAAATCTTACCAAACCAGAGCTTTTGTTGAAAACATAATTTATTGGAAATTATAAAATAAACAACTAGAACGTTTAGGCAGAATGGGTGGCTCATTTATATATATATATATATATATATATATATATATATATACTACATAAAACAAACAACACAAAATAAATACATCAAAAATAACAATACCGACAAAAACTACTGACAAAAAAATTAAAAACCTGCCTGCCACATCCCAAAACCTATGTGCCTATTAGGAATAAGAGCAGCAGAGTGGATTTTCAGTCTGTGGTAAACATAATACACTACTAACGAATTCCACTATCCATTAAGGATAATAATTGTTTTATAGTGTGTAAATTCATATTCTATAAGACTCTTAATTATGTTTATGCAAGCTTTATTTTACACTTGATAACTAATTTCCTAAATTGTGAAGGTGACTGCATTTTTACTTAAGATATTCAAGGCAGTAAGTCACTGTATCCAATCAGAGATAAAGCATTCGTTTTATTTGAAGATGCTGTATAGACTAAGGTTAAAGCTAATTACAGCCAAAGGGTAGAATTCCAGTGCTGATCTTGTGGGTAAACTTAATCCAGGTAGATTCAGAGTCTGTGACGAAGTTGCAGAAAGCACTTTGTTCTACCATCTGGGTAGACCGACAAACCTCACAGCCCCGTTAAGATGCCATATTCAGGCACTGCTGGTAATTGCGAGATAGAGCAGACAGGAGTGCGCCCGGCAATACGTTTTACTGTCCGAGAAGACGTGGGGACTGCAAAACTTTCTTTGCACAGCGAAAAATGCATCTTGAAACCTAGTTTCGGATTACTTCCAAACAGATGCTAGTACAATTGCTTCTCTTTTCTCCGGCTGCAATCTGAGTCTGGCGCCCATATGTTTGCAGCTGATGGGGTTTGACATTTGGCATTGTTCACTTTGTCAGCGATCGTAGAAGATGTGGCGGCTCTGATGATAGTGCCATGTGCAGATGTGTTTAGGAGAGGGGCCGTCGTTAACTCAAACAGCCGGCTACGGAGCAACATCTTCTCCATGCGTCTTCACAGATGCTGCCCAGCCGGTTGATAGCTGACCTCCTGTAGGAACAAACGCTTCTCTAAAGCTCCCACATTGCAGCTGCGCATGTGGAACCGAGTAGGAGACAGAAATTGTTTCCAACTTCTCCAAACTAAGTTGGAGTGAAGATCCCGCTTGTTTTATGATAGGTGTGAGGAAGAGGATGTCATGGTTCTCCTTCAGTTTGGTATTCCCGACTAACTAGCTATAGACTATTCAACAGACTTTGTCAAACTTGTTATAATACAACATATTATCATCTTTCGTTGAATTGCTGTCACAATGTTATCCAGGAGTGTATATATCCACAGGTACTTTTCAAACAAAAAATATTTGGAGTTAATGTGCTGCATAATGAACTTGTAACACAAAAATTAGACAAATCTCACATATCACATTTCAACAGCTCCCTTTGATACCCGACTGTTGGTATTATGTTGCCTTAAATAATAAAGCACTGTGGCGAAGAATGTGTTGCTTTGGCTGTGCCAGGTCCCACAGGCTGGGCCCATGTCTCGCTAACGCAGACCAGGATGCATTAATCCTGAGAGTGGGCCGGAGGCCACCACAGCATCGTTGCAGGTTGATGGAGGGAGGGAGAGGGGGGTGAGAGTGAAGGGGAGAGGTAAGCGACAGATGGGTCTTGCTTTGCCAGTGCAAAGTGTGGAGAGGTTGGCACCTCGGCCTGAGACCACTGTGACACCGGTGTTCCTGAGCTGAACCGGGCTTGAACCCCACAGCATCAGCACGTGTTCAAACACGACATCGGCTTCTAAATATTACAGGCTTACTACTTGCTCACGAGCCCTCGGACCCTGCTTTTTTCTCTCCAATTTATCACAGTCATGCGAAGGCTACATACATTTTGAAACTCCTAATAAATTTCCGGATTTTCTACGAATCCTGTTTGAAACGTTCCTGATTTTCAGCTTTTTCCTGCCTTGATTCCAGGAACTGGCAGGAAGTGTCCGACCGTGATTTTGATAATTTGGAGGTTTGTTGGAGGTTTCATAAATGTTGCAACTGTACTCGTATTGAGCGCGAGTTTCCCCCACATATCATTGTACCTAGAACGCCTGTACGCCTCCCTGACTGCTCGAGCCTTTACCTCAGACAGGCACGTTACCTTTGAAAAGCTGTGGTGAACGTTGTGCCAAGGTCCAGCTGGATTCAACATCTCCGACGACAGCTTTCTGCTCCCTGGAGGCGGCCTTTGTCTTGGCACGCCCACATCTGGCTCTGTGAGTGGGGGTGTTGGTTATGCCTTGTTTATCTTTAGTGTGTTTGTGTGTTTGTGTGTGTGTGTGTGTGTGTGTGTGTGTGTGTGTGTGTGTGTGTGTGTGTGTGTGTGTGTGTGTGTGT
>JACXGM010005301.1:16948-35232 GCA_016801145.1 Umbra pygmaea | reverse complement strand
GAGAGAGAGAGAGAGAGAGAGAGAGAGAGAGAGAGAGAGAGAGAGAGAGAGAGAGAGAGAGAGAGAGAGAGAGAGAGAGAGAGAGAGAGAGAGAGAGAGGGAGAAAAATGGTACCTGTTCCAAACATCCCCCCGGCTCCTCTCATTCTCCTGTTTAACATGGCCACACGCTCCCGGTCCTACGCACACGCACACACATTTATTTATATAATATAAATGAGGAAGTATATAAAGGGGGACATATTTAAATGTTTACTGCTTATTACATGAATGCCTAACCCAATAGCTAACTGGTAATTCCTGACTCACCCTATTTCTAACCCTACTACTGTAACGTAACTCTACTACTGTAACGTAAACCTACTACTGTAACGTAACTCTACTACTGTAATGTAACCCTACTACTGTAACGTAACTCTACTACTGTAACGTAAACCTACTACTGTAACATAACTCTACTACTGTAATGTAACCCTACTACTGTATCGTAACTCTACTGCTGTAACGTAACTCTACTACTGTAACGTACCCTACTACTGTAACGTAACTCTACTACTGTAATGTAACCCTACTACTGTAACGTAACTCTACTACTGTAATGTAACCCTACTACTGTAACGTAACTCTACTACTGTAACGTAAACCTACTACTGTAACGTAAACCTACTACTGTAACGTAACTCTACTACTGTATCGTAACTCTACTGCTGTAACGTAACTCTACTGCTGTAACGTAACTCTACTACTGTAACGTACCCTACTACTGTAATGTAACTCTACTACTGTAATGTAACCCTACTACTGTAACGTAACCCTACTACTGTAACGTAAACCTACTACTGTAACGTAACTCTACTACTGTAATGTAACCCTACTACTGTAACGTAACTCTACTGCTGTAACGTAACTCTACTACTGTAACGTACCCTACTACTGTAACGTACCCCAACTACTGTAACGTAAACCTACTACTGTAACGTAACCCTACTACTGTAACGTACCCTACTACTGTAACGTAACCCTACTACTGTAATGTACCCTACTACTGTAACGTAACCCTACTACTGTAACGTAACCCTACTACTGTAACGTAACTACTACTGCATACCTGCCAACCTTCAGAAATGTTTATGAGTACCACTACTTATATAAATTACTTGTATATTAAATGATACAGTGACTACTCTATTAGGGCCTTTTCCCATTGCGTGTAATTCAACAACCAACAAATTGCAATCTCTTGTCTGAGAGTCTAATGAAATCCTAAAACTGTCTATACTCAGTGGCACTTTTAACCATAGAATGAAAACACCATTAGGGCCTGCTATTGTGAATATTACTATAGGTTAGGGCACCTCAATTATAACATGTATAATTATTGGGATAGATGCTGTGGCAGTCTCTAGTTCATGTAGTTTTTCCCCCCTGTACATGACATTTGCAATCTAAACAGGATGGCTGGTTGTGCATTATAGTCAATTCTGCAATTATATTTTTATTAAACAGTAAGTCTGCCTCCTCATTCAACATTGCCAGCACCTCCCTCTGTCAGCTAAGGCTTGCTGCACTAACGTGAAACATTGCTGTATATAACGTGATGTCACATGAATCACACAAGTGTGCAAGCACTATATAGGACTATGTATTTAAGAACTATACAACTATAGCTATCTGTGTCTTTTTAATGAGCAAGGTCTCTCTACAGCTAGTTGACTAAAAGCTGTGAAGTTAGTTAGCTGCACAAGTGCCATGTAGCTAACCTACCTGCGTTATTAACGTTAGTTACTGTAGCTAGCTACCTAGCTACCTTGTTAAGATGTTGTCAGCAGAAAAGCTAGCAAACATGACAGTGTTCCTTCCTTGAGTAGCCCCTTTTCTAACATGTATTGGCAAACAGTTTGGTCAGTTCCCTATCAGTTTCCGAACGCATTAGTGGTGAGTCATTGTCAACGGACGAGGTGGAGCTGCCATGAGTGAAATCAGCAGCTGTATCACGAATACTAGATAGAGACCAATCACCGCGGGAGAAGCATGTGCATGAGTTTTTTTCCTTCGCCCAAATCCTGTAAATGGCTCAGCACTAGTAATATTAATAGTAAAGAAAAACATTGGCAAATACATTTTTTGTGTATTTAAGAGTAATATTTCGTACCAGCGTACTTTGACTTAAAAATGCGTAAATGGTACGCAAAATGCGTGCAGGTTGGCAGGTATGCTACTGTAACGTAACCCTACTACTGTAACGTAGCCCTACTACTGTAAAGTAACCCTACTACTGTAACGTAACCCCACTACTGTAACGTAGCCCTACTACTGTAACGTAACCCTACTACTGTAACGTAACCCTACTACTGTAACGTAACCCTACTACTGTAACGTAACTCTGCTACTGTAACGTAACCCTACTACTGTAACGTAACCCTACTACTGTAACGTAACTCTACTACTGTAACGTTTGTTTGCCCAAAACCTAACCCCCACACCCCAATTTGAATGAGAGAACTTTGTGTGTGCTCAGCAGTCAAATGTTTCTCATGTAAACACAGTTTTGGGGACATTATGTCCCTTTTATACAATTTAGTCAGAAACACCTAGCTACTCAATCCCTAGCCTTGCCTTCTATGAAAGTTAACATACAACACAGCTACATACTGTGCCAGGTATTCAGATCCAGAATGCCACATACAGTAGACAGAACAGTCAAATAGGTAGGAAACTGACCCCAGGTCCCTGGTCAAGCACCGGGTCAAAGATCTCATCCACATATGCATCGATGTGACGACCGCGAGACGCCGTCGAGGGCTGGTACTCTCTGTGGTCCCAGGGTGCTCCTCCCCGCTGGGGAAGACCAGGGGCTTGCATTGAGGGGGCTGGGGGGATGAAGTCATCTAGGTCTGTCGTCGTCCTAATGTCGACAGAAAAGGTGTTCAGGGTCACTTTTTGTCCTTGGAAGAGCCAGCCTGTCTCCATATTGTCCTAGAGAGAGATCTATTACTAGCCACTGTCTCTGGTAGGTTCTGGTCTGCTTACGGACCTGACAAATTAACCAGTGATCCAACCTGCTCTGGCTTGTGGGTTTGAGTTCCATGGAAAACCCATATGTAAAAACAAGTATGAAAATGTATACACCCACTAATACTGTGGCTTCATACTACATCATTGATGTGTGTGTGTTTGTGTCTGCACGCTGGCTCCTCACATATTGCTGTTGTGGTTGAACAGGTAGTCGGGGTGTGTGTGTGTCATGTCCATCATTGCACCAGGCTCTGTTCCAGCTAACAGGTCCATAACAAAGTCGCATCCAGCCAGATCCTCCCAGCCCTCGTCGGCTAGCACTGAGACCGACCAGCCCCGAGGAGCCTCAGACAGCCCTCTGAAGTGGAGCAGCCAGGAAGACAGCTGCTCCCCTGTGGTCCAGGACTCCACCTCAGCTGTCATCTTCTCCTCTGGAAGAAATGGGGGGAAACTCACAACCACGGAGCCGCAAACACCAACGCTCCCATCACCAGAATCTCATAAAGGTATCTGAACCACAAAAAGAAGCCAGAGAGAATACAGACGGCAGGTGGTGTTATTTCATCTCTTTTCCTCACCATTGAATGTGTACACGTCGAGCACCATCTTTCCTTTCCTCTGATTGGCTGTCCACTCCAGTTGGGTGGGGGGGTGGAGACGGGATGCGGGTGAAGGTAACTGGAGTGAGGTGAGGAGCTTGTGCTGGCACAGAGAACGGTATTCACCTGGACCCTTGTCGGACACATACCTGTTCACAAATGAGACACCAGGGCATCAGAGAGAGAAAGAGGGACACACACCAAGATATCAGACTGAACTGAAAAAACAACAGCATATGGCTGAAATTGAAAGGACATTCGTACAGTCACATAAACAACAAACGTCCTTCTGCAAATTAAAAAGACTACCTTTACAGCAGCATCGGTCTGTCTTACTTGAGCAGAGATTTGTCCAGGACTGGGGAGGGCGTGAAGGCACTGAGGCATGACGCTAGTAGCAGCCAGCTCCTCAGGGACTTTTCCTCTGCCTCCCGGCCCCAGGTGGTGTGGGCGATCTGGGATAGGATCTCATCCCGCAGGGAGGGACAGGCCTGGCCCTTCTCAATGATGTAGTTCCCCAAAAGGTGCTCCTGCCAGCCACTCAGATCCCTGTCCCCCACAAAGCGCAGGATCTGGAGGGAGAGTTGGAAATGTAAGGAACCACAGTATTTAAAGAGATATTTAAATTTTGGGCCTTTTACTCAAGCATTTTGGATTTTAAATCATACACTGAACATGGGTTTAAAGTACAGCATCTATGTGTAAAGTACTGACCAGTTTATAGATTTCCAGAGCGGTCCGTGCATCATCAGGCTCCAGAGAGGTCAGAGGTCGTTGAAAGGAGTAGCCCTGCGGCTGATCCCATCCTTCCTTCAGCGTCGTTTTGGTGAATCGTGAGAAGGGGTAGCTGTCGATGTCGATGGGCAGGACGAGAGTGTGTTCCGCCTTCACCTGCGGAGGCGCCACCTCTGTTACCCCGGAGACATGCTGCCGCCCTGGTGGTGGGATTCAAAACAAAATTACACAGAGAAATCAGGACAGAGAGCAATGGCAATCCTGGGTACAGACCAGGGAAATACATGACCTTTATTTGTCAGGGTTGTGTTATTGTTTTAACAAATCTGTAGATGTCCGAAAACAGGAACCTGTGTGATCTACATTTGGGCAACACCCCTCCACTAACCAACCCAGTCAAGCCCTGCTTTCACCCCACCTGCTGCGCTGCGTAGTCTGGCTGACAGCTCAGCTGGGATCTCCAACATTCCTACATCCTGGAAGAAATGGAATTATCAGTAAGGAAAACTTTCTTCTATTTATTTGAAATATATTGCTTTGAAATCTCTGCATAGTAACATCCTTTTGTTAGTAATGAATTCATTACAGGTGTTTCAAAATCAGCCAGCCAGCCAAAAGGCACAGTGACCTCTCACCATTCCTGTGTAGGAGGAGTTCTGGGTATTAGTGGAGGTTCTGTACTTCACCTGGCTCCTCTCCTTCTTGTCTCGTTCCTGACAATAAGAAGTCAATTGTGAACTGAGAGACCAGTCCTATTCTTGGTAACAACCAGTTATATATCCCCTCTGCCTTGGCTCCACCCATAATATAAGCCACACGGATACTAGAGTCCATATAATGCAATCCTTTATCTGATGGTTTACAGCCGTAGGAAAACATGTTCCATCACATCACGCTACTGTTAATGTAGCATGGTTTATCTTTCTGTTGTGATGATGGTGAGGTAGATTGTTTGGTGAAGGATTTCTTGAGAGGTGGGTGTGGGTGGGCTACACAGTACACAAACACACATTCACGAGCGCACACAGAAACACGGCACACAATAACTTACGTGATTTTTAAATGTATATTGCTGGGAGGTGGTTGATGGGTGTCAGGTAACAATGTTTTCATGACTGATTAAATGGGAGTCATTAGTCAACTACAATTGTTCTGTCCTTAATCCTTTGATTGTTTCATTATTTTTGGAGAGTGGGAAAGTTGCTATGATCAACATTTCCTTCAGGCTGTGGTTGTCAGGAAAACAGGTAACCGGAGTGTTAGACTAAGTTCATTATGTTGTTAGCTTATACTTTCCAAAAACATAAAAATACCGGTGTCCTCTTTACAAGGGACAAGGCTCTACAGACAAATCATAACTTGTAAATGTAAAATATTACTTCAGCATATACAATCAAATAACATAGTGTACTGTACATACAGCGTTTAACAGTTGTAATGTTTAGTTCAGCCCAAACAGCTGACCGTATGCTAAACATTCTCTTTTAGGCAAATTGAAAGATGGTTCCAGTGTCCACAGTCCAAGTCCCATAAAACCAAAACACTCAATGGTAGTAATTCAATGACCAACAACCAAAGGGGAAGCTAAAATCAGCTAAAGTTAAATGTTCTGGTAAAATAACATGGAACAGTTAAAAATACAGCATCAATCAAGAGATAATCATACACTCCAACAGATAGAAAATCCCATACCATATCAAAATTACAGTACATCATCAACATTATCCACTGATTCTACCTCTCTCTCTCGCCCTCCGATCAACTCTCAGTACAGCCCTGAGTTTAAAATACACTTTTATAAATTTAAAAAATTGTCTATTGATCAATTGCAGCAATGCCTACCTGTTAATAATCCTAAGGCGTAATAGTCCAGAGAAGCAGGCAGAGGAGTGACAAGCGGAAGGAGTTGCCTCAAACAAGGGTTGAAGTCCAAGACAGAATTTTGCCACAGGTTTGTGTGTGTGTGTGTGTGTGTGTGTGGGGGGGGGGGTGTGTAAGGACCAAGAAACCGAAAGAGATTAGGTGTGTAAAGGAGGAAGGACGTGGTACTATGTGTAAGTGAAGACCAGAAGGAAGTAGCAGGGTCGCTGTGGCTGAAATCTCAGTAGTTGACAACACCCTAGATCCCATTATGTCAGTGCAGACAGAGAACAGGAGGCTGCCTGGTTATATATTGACAACATATCATCACAATAATCAGAAGCCATTATTTACTGTACATACACTACTTATAATATTTACCATTAATACTGTATTTGACGTAGAGTATGTGATGTTAAGTCAGTAAATTGGGTTTGCCAGATGTTTAGGGGATAAATAGCATGTCAGTTCATAATAAGAAGATATGTATATTAAGTTCCTTTCCAAAATTGTAACCTCCCAGGTCAAGGAATTAGAATAGTGTAATTGAACGTAGGTTCTCACCCTCTTTCAAGCCTAAAGAATTTGCTTGATTTCAAAGAAACCATAACATGTGTAAATAAATAAAAATCAGCTCCCTAGCCGAACTAAAGATAAGGCCCTCTGAGTTATAATGCGAAGGCTATCTATTTCCTCTAGCCAACCTGTTGTACGCTCCTTACCCACGAGTGTTGCACAACTGAAACAAGTGACGCAGGAATTTATAGCACTATCTATAAAAGCTAGAAACATAAAACAGTTGCCAAGTAACCAAACCACTAACTCAACTAATTACAGATGGGTAGATTATGTCCTTGTGTGTGTGACACAAAGATAGTCAAACCAGACAAATTATTCCCCCAAATGTTTCATGCATTTGAGGTTAGGTTTATGGCTAGGCATTAGGGCTGAATAAAGCAAGTATAGGTTACTGAAGTTAAGGTTAGTGTTACTTTAAGGTCATAGAAAAAATAACAGATAGGTTACAGTGAGAGGGAATGTAGATTTCTTGTCTACACAATGATGGAAAACAAATGTGTGTGTGGGTATCTTGCCATGTGTGTGTGGGTATCTTACCCTGTGTGTGTAGGTATCTTACACTCTAATGTGTGTGTAGGTATCTTACCCTCCAATGTGTGTGTAGGTATCCTACCATGTGTGTAGGTATCCTACTCAGTGGTTATGGCGTTCAGTTGTACGACAAGACACTCAAATGAGTTGGCATTTCAATTTTTTTCGGTAAGTAAAATTACATTTTGGTTTACATTATGTTTTAATACTGATTTTCGTTAGCATCCCAATTAATGTCAGTTAGCTAGCTAGGTTACTCCTCCTTCTCGTCTAAAATTGTGACATCTGCAACCAACATGACTGCGCCAGCAAATTCAATGACCCAAATCAGATCTTAACAAACCAATGGGTGACGTCACACATGGCTCCATCCAGTAATTATACAATCTATGGTAGGTATCTTGCCCTGTGTGTGTTGGTATCTTGCCCTGTGTATCTAGGTATCCTGCCCTGTGTATCTAGGTATCTTACCGTGTGTGTGTAAGTATCTTGCCCAGTGTGTGTAAGTATCTTGCCCAGTGTGTGTAAGTATCTTGCCCAGTGTGTGTAAGTATCTTGCCCAGTGTGTGTAGGTATCTTGCCCAGTGTGTGTAGGTATCTTGCCCAGTGTGTGTAGGTATCTTGCCCTGTGTGTGTAGGTATCTTGCCCTGTGTGTGTAGGTATCTTACCCTGTGTATCTAGGTAACTTACCCTGTGTATCTAGGTATCTTACCCTGTGTATCTAGGTATCTTACCCTGTCTGTGGGTATCTTACCATGTGTGTTGGTATCTTACCCTGTGTGTTGGTATCTTACCCTGTGTGTGGGTATCTTACCCTGTGTGTGGGTATCTTGCCCTGTGTGTGGGTATCTTGCCCTGTGTGTGTCGGTATCTTGCCCTGTGTGTGTCGGTATCTTGCCCTGTGTGTGTCGGTATCTTGCCCTGTGTGTGTCGGTATCTTACCCTGTGTGTGTCGGTATCTTGCCCTGTGTGTGTGTCGGTATCTTGCCCTGTGTGTGTGTCGGTATCTTGCCCTGTGTGTGTGTCGGTATCTTGCCCTGTGTGTGTGTCGGTATCTTGCCCTGTGTGCGTAGGTATTTTACCCTGTGTGCGTAGGAATCTAACCCCGTGAGTGTAGTTATCTTACCCTCCAATGTCGTCTCTTGATTGTGTTCCTCGTAATCATCATAGTAGCCCAGAACTGAGTGAAGGACTGTCTCAGGCGCTTGTAGTACTTCCTGCAGATAGATAGGGGGCATCCTAACTACAATCTCTGACTCAGAATGTAAATGCTGTATGACAACCATTTTCTTCCTTCCTTGTTACATACCCTTCTGCCCTCCCCTCTCAACCACTTCCTTCCCTCCTTCCTGTCTGATGTTCTCTCACCTGGCCTGGTGTCCCCGTATGTGACTCTGGAGGACAATAGCCTTCTGTTTGAAGAACTTGAAGTTTCGCCTGCAGATAAATCCTCTGATGTTCCTCTGAATGGTAACTGCAGCCCAAGTCTGAGTGCTGGTCCATTTGTCTTCCACACGCTGGAACAGCACCTCCTTCAGAAACACCTACGCACCCACACAAGATTCAGTGAAGACTTTGCACTGGCACCCCTGACTGGCAATGCACAAACAATACTAAAAAAAATATAAACAATACAATAGAAAAAAACTTTTAATACCAATATCTGAGAAATACTGTGGTTCATTAGTTCGGTAATGGAACCAACCCGAAAATCATTCATTGATTAAATTAAAAATCAATGTCCTCCAAATCAAGGATTCATAATCCCTTGCACCCTTAAAGGATATTGTAATTAACATCTACCAAAAATACACCAGGAATTAAATTTCACTTATGTAAGTTAATCTAAGTATAAAGGAACCATATTAAGCCATTACATCACTTCTTGTTCCACACGGAATAAATATGAGGTAACACGCATGCACCAACGTGTTACCTCATAACACTTTCTCATTCAACACCATGAAGAAAACAAAAGAACTAGCATTTCAAAAGAGACTGATGGTATCCACAAATGATTGAATATACCATTTAGCACTGTCAGGGCAATTACTAAAAACTTTAAAAGATATGGAACAGTTGAAAACTTCACGGTTAGAGGACGCATATGCATTCTGCCCCCCAGGCCAGGGAGGAGGATGGTGAGAGAATCAACAAAATCCCCAAGAATCATTTTGAAAGAATTGCAGGCCTTGGTGGCACCACCTCCACAACCACAGCCTCTTTGAAAGGGTTGCCTGAAGAAAGCCCTTTCTGACCCCAAGACACTGATGCAAGTGCCTGGAGTTTGCCAAAATGTCATTTACATTTTGACTGGAGGAAGGTGCTCTGGTCAGATGAGACCAAAATTGAACGTTTTGGTCTGATACAGCATCTGCATGTTTGTCGTCGAAACAGAGATCCTTACAAGGAGGCACCTCATACCCACGGTAAAAGGTCCAGGGGCACTGGTCAAGATTGATGACATAATTAATTCCACCAAGTATCAAGCAATTTTAGCTGACAATCTGGTTGCCTCTGTCAGAAAGCTGGGACTTGGGCATAGGTGGAGTTTCCAACAAGACAATGGCCCATAACATACCTCAAGATCCACACAGAAATGGTTCTGTGAACAAAATCAATGTTCTGACATGGTCTTCTCAGTTGCTGGACCTCAATCCAATCAAAAACCTGTGGGCTGAGTTAAAGAGGGCAGTTGATAAGCGCAAACCCAAGAAAGTGAACAATCTCTTAAGGATCTGCATAGAGGAATGGTCCGAAATCCAACCAAATGTGTTACTCATCCTTGTCAAACATTACAGGAAAAGTACTGATTGAGGATTGCCAATAATTATGAGATGTTGATTTTGGCAAAATTGATTTTGTGTTAAATAAGAAGAGTTTGGTTAGTTTCACTGCAACATTAATGAAGTACAGTGTTTCTCACATGTTTGTATTGTGAGGTTCTCTATATTATTTATGTTTATAAAGTATTGTTTGTGCATTGCCAGTCAGGGGTGCCAGTAATTTTGGAGCCCACTGTATACAAAAAAATATAAATATAAAATATGATTTTATATTTATAATAAGAAAAACAACTACAACAATTAAAAGATAATTGATCAGAGATTTAAACTGTGTAGTTGATGAACAACTAATCACCTAACACATGGATATAGAAACACATTTCATATTAAAACAGGATTTTTGTGGAACTCAAAAATGTTAACTGTACTGGTATTCTTTTATGCACATCAGATAATTAGTAACATTAACTGTAAAATAAAAAACCAAAGTATATCAGTATGTCATTCTTTAATTCTCATATTGACATAGTTTTCAAATGGCCAACAAGCATAATAAAATTCCTGAAATTCAGTTATGGCTTTTGGTTTTGGTGTGCCACCCCAAACTTTAAAGTGGCCACATCTGCCCACCCCAATGAATCATTTCTGGGGGTGCCACTGCTGTACCTTAGTGAGTCCTAGCTGGTATTGTCCTTCCTCAGCTCCAACAAAGTTCAGCAAAGCCATCGTATGCTCCTTGTCCGACATGATAGCCGAACGCTCCGCCAGGAGGATGCCATACCTGAGGGAGGAGTTGTGATGTGGAGGAATAAAATAAATTAATAATATAATATTTACTTCTTCCAGTCTGGTGCTATAGTGTATTTGGTACTTTATATTGGATGGAGGTTAACGGTCTGAATATTGCTTAAATATTGCCCAGCACCTCTCCATGACAAACGAATAGGGGATGCGGATGGGGTATCCCTCCTTTCTGATGGTGATGGTCTCCAGTATCCCAGCATGCCTCAGCTGGGTCGACATGTAGTCAACATCAAACATACCAGGAAGCTGAGAGAAGACAGACAGGAAATGAGGTCATATACCTGGGCTTAGATAGCCTACAATTGCCAGAACACAATCTATTGTTGTAATACACACCTTGACATAATTTGGCTTAAAACATCTTATAAAGGTGGTTTTACACCTAGGTGGAAGAAAAACAGGTTATCTACCAATGTTGTACAAAATGAAGTGATTTTTTTGGTGTTTCTGTAAAAGACCCTGACCTCTGTAGTCGTGCGGTGAGCTCGCTCAGAGACTGTTGGAAGTGTGCGGCGACCGTGGAGTGTGGCTGCCGCTGGCCTTTACCTCTCCATCCCAACTCTCTCTGCTGCAGGTAACTGTCCTGAACTTTCTGGAACAGCGCAGACACCATCTGAATGGAGACGCCACCACCAGATACAGTGTGGTTACTGACCCCTCTATTTCAGTATTCCAGCACCTACCTCTGCAGATAGTTTTACCTTCATACGGCTCCGAGCAAACAGCTCAACCACCTCTGTACGGAACTGATCATGGTTCTTGTTGAGAAAATTATGGACCTGAACACAATAGAGGGGGGAAAGTAACTAAGAAAAAAACCTTCCTTTTCACCATTCAGATATAGAAGTAAACATTTACGTGCCTGGTATGTGACAGCACCCGCATAGTGATACACCGTGAACACAGGAAGTGGAATCTTGGGCTTGGTGTAGTATGGGTTGTTTCCATGGTGATAGTGGCACTTTTGCAGGAAGGTGTGGTCAGTGGCCTGGGGAAGGATGGTCTGGTCGTCCAGGATACGGAGGATACCGTGAGGCCTGGAGGAGATCAGGTCCAGGCAGGAGTGGACGTCTTGAAGTGGTACAGGGTACCACTGGATCTGCTCTGTACTGTACTCCTCCTGGGGAAGAAAACAAGACACTAATACACAACTACACTCACAGTTACTGTATTAATGTGTCCACTCCGGTGAGATAAAACAACACATTTGTCTGTTAAATGTTAAACCTACAACGCATTCCAAATTATTACGCAAATGACATTTTACACAGATTTTCTTAAATAGTCAATGCAAATGACAGTCAGTATAATCTTCAATTCACCAACCGTTAGGGTATTTAATTGAACAAACCACCTAAAACAAAAATTATTTTTTTCAAAAATAAAAAACTCAAAATGCACTGTTCCAAATTATTATGCACAACAGTTTTAAAACATTGTATAGGTTGTAAAGAACTGAACATGGTAATTTGTTAAATTTGCAGCATTAGGAGTTGATATTTACTAAAATCAAAAGCTATTTCAATTAAACACATCTTAACAGGACAATTTACATGTTAACATAGGACCCCGTCTTAGATATCACCTTCACAATTCTTGCATCCATTGAACTTGTGAGTTTATGGAGAGTTTCTGCTTGAATTTCTTTGCAGGATGTCAGAATAGCCTCCCAGAGCTGCTGTTTTGATGCAAACTGCCTCCCACCCTCAGAGTTTTGCTTGAGGATGCTCAAAGGTTCTCAATAGGGTTGAGGTCAGGGGAGGATGGGGGCCACACCATGAGTTTCTCTCCTTGACTTAACGAAGTATTCTTTGTAGCATGAGATGGTGCATTGTCATGCATGAACATGATTTTGCTATGGAATGCACGGCTCCTCTTTTTGTACCGTGGAAGAAAGTGGTCAGTCAAAAACTCTATATACTTTGCCAATATCATTTTCACACCTTCGGGGACCCTAAAGGGGCCTACCAGCTCTCTCCCCATGATTCCGGCCCAAAACATAACTCTGTCACCTCCTTGCTAACATCGCAGCGTTATTGGGACATGGTGGCCATCCACCAACCGTCCACAACTCCACCGATCTGGACCATCCAGGGTTGCACGGCTCTCATCAGTAAACAAGACAGTTCGAAAATTAGTCTTCATGTATTTCTGGGCCTACTGCAACTGTTTCTGCTTGTGAGCATTGGTTAGGGGTGGCCAAATAGTAGGTTTATGCACAACTGCAAGCCTCTGGAGGATCAGACACCTTAAGGTTTGCGAGACTCCAGAGGCACCAGCAGCTTCAAATACCTGTTTGCTGCTTTGTAATGGCATTTTAGCAGTATGTCTCTTAATCCGATTAATTTGTCTGGGAGTAACCTTCCTCATTATGCCTTTATCTGCACGAACCCATCTCTTCTCTGAATCAGCCTTAAATCTCTTCACAGTCTCATCATGCGTAAGTCTTTGTGAAATATCTAATGTTTTCATACCTTGTCCAATCCATTGCACTATTTGACACTTTGCCGCAGCAGAGGGATTCTTTTTCTTTACCATATTGCTTGAAACCTGTGGCCTGCTTAATAATGTGGAACATCCTTCTTAAGTAATTTTCCTTTATTTGGACTCACCTGGCAAACTAATTATCACAGGTGTCTGAGATTGATTTCAGTGAACCAAAGAACCCGGAGACACAATACTATCCATGAGTTTGATTCAAAAACTAAATATTTAATGTTTATGACACATAATAAATTGGAACGCGGTGTATAATGGTTATTAATAATTGAAGACCGGTTAAGCATAACCTTTAATCCACTAACCTGTTCCTGAGTCACCACAGCTTTATTGACAAAGTGTTGCAGCTGCTCGTTGGCAAAGTTAATACACAGCTGCTCAAAGCTGTTCACTCCCAGGTCCTACAGCACACAGATATAGACATACATGTTACTGCTCAGGGCTGCCCAACTTCACTCATGGATAGTCTTGCAGGATTCATCACACTGGTCCACATAGATCACTGGTCACCTCAAAGCCATACAGGTCCACTACACCCACGGTGCCGTCCATCTCTCTGGGACTCAGCCAATCGTTGATCTGCTCCAACAGCCAATCAAACAGCACAGAGTACAGGGCCTTGGCTATGGCATCTCTAAGAGCGACAGACGGATAACAGCTTACTATTATTACAATATTATTCTACATAATACAGAGTATGCATTAACTCCAAATATACAAAGAAAGATATCACTCACACTGCAGCGCGTGTCTGCGTCAGTACCTGGATTCTATGGCACTTTCCACAGACAGGGGGCAGTAGATCCTATCATAGGGAGTTTCCTGAAGAGGGACAGCTAGATCAGCTTATGAATGATCGAAGACTAAAGAGAGAGGAAAGGGAATTTCTACTGACCGTCACTCTGTGTGTGATGACCGTCTGTAGGGCTTCTGATGACACCTGCAACAAAGAACCGACCCTTCTGGCCTCGGCCTCACTGAAGATACGTGCCACCTCAAACGACTCACTCTAGATACAGACAAACGTAAAGTTAATACATACAAACTACTCAGAACACATACGTACATGTTTTTATGACAGTTTTAAAATAATTACAAAAACGTTTTTATATCAACAGAACATTAGGAAGCATTAGGGACACAGGCATGTAGTGGGAGACAGAGAGGAAGGGTACATACAGCGGCCGACCCAGGGATCGAACTTCTGTCGCTGGGGGGGCACATATCGTAAAGCTTAGACTGCTACACCACACTAGCATATGACAACCTTTTTTCATCGCAAAACTTGAAAATTACCTCAATATCCTAGCTCTTATGCATGAACTTAACTCCTTACTTATCAAAGTTTCAAGTTTAAACCCATAAATCTACACAGGTGAGGACAAACTAATGTAACGTCCACAAATTTAGGTGACGTACGCACACGAACACACCTCATAGGAACTGAAGCAGATGTTTCCCAGCTGTAATACGGAGGAGAGTATGGCCCAGACTGTGGAGATCTGCTCAGCGTGTAAACCAATTATCTCAAAGCATTTGACCAACAACAAAAAGTCCTGGTTGTCCAGCTTCCCCTTCAAATCACAAGCTCCGCCCTGACAGAGGGAGGGTGAAGGAGACCGTTCAGTTAGACTGGCATTACTGTCAGACAGCCCTGTACCAGGGAACATCTGGGATGTGTTGGATATCCCCCAGCCAAGTATAAACCTGACATTGCTAATTGGAGCGTACCTGATTGAGGTAGCAGTATGTCTCTGCTCCTTGAAGATACAACTTCTGTTTGTCCCAGTCGTTCATCCCTGCCAGCAGCTCATAGAAGACGTGAAAGTTCCTCTCCTCTCTGGCCTGACGAAGAAACAGTAAATGTTTGTTAAACCATGAGTAAGGTCTGTGAGTAGAGGAATAACAGAGGAGTAAGCACCCAAACATCTCACACAAAAATCTGACCTGGAAGACAACGCGCGACTTCTCCAAGAGGTATTTTGACAGCGAAGTTCCCACCACCACACCTCTGTCAACAAATGAAACCGATCCAAATACAGATACTCTCCTGATTTGATGCTAAATTAATAAATACAAAATTCTACTGGGTGAGAGGAGTTACCAGAGAAGGACTTACTGGAGAATGTGGATGTGGAGGTATTTGCCGAAGCGACTGGAGTTGTTGTTGAGAATGGTCTTAGCATTACCAAAACTTTCTAGGATGGGCAGCACATCTGTGGGCTGTCGGAGGTTATCGTTCCTGCCCTGGTACATGGAGCTGAGGTAATGGACTATCAACTTAGTGGCCTCGGTCTTACCTGATCCACTCTGGCCACTGTAGAAAGACAACACACATCAAAATGGCTGCAGACCCGACTACAGTAATTTAGACACTACATAGAGGAATATAGGAAAAAAAAAGAAGGAAATAAAGAATAGAAAGAGCCCAGTGGCTCTGCTCTACCTTATGACTATGCACTGTTCCTGTGTTGAGCTCTGAGACAAGTTGAAGGCTGAATCGGCGATGGCATAAACATGGCTGCACCAACACAGACACATCCAGTTAGATTAACAAAACGAGGGACCCCATGAAGTTATAATTGTAATGTTGCTGGTTTGATTCCAGAATGGGCCAAATTACATTGTGCCTGTGAGCAAGGCACTTCACCCTAAGTTACTCCAGGGGGAATGTCTGCGTACTTACTGTAAGTCACTCTGGGTAAGAATGTGTTCTAAATGACTAAAATGTCAATGTAAAAACATGTACTACTATGTCATTATTTACAGCTTTGCAGTTTTCTGTAGGGTTTACTGGCCAGCAGCATGCTGGTACTCAGAGTGTTGGCCTTTTTTACACCGCGTTCCAAATTATTATAGAAATTATATTTTACACTGATTTTTCCAAATAGTCAATGCAAATGACAGTCAGTATAATTTTCAAGTCACCAACGGTTAGTGTATAAGTCAAATTTCATTGAACAAACCACCCAATAAATAAACAGTATTTTTTTCAAATATAAAAAACTCAAAATGCACTGTTTCAAGTTATTATGCACAACAGAGTTTCAAAATATTTTAAAGAACTGAAAATGCCCATTTGTTTATTTACTGTCAAAAAATCAAAAGCTATTTCAATATAACACACCTTAACAGGGCAAGCTACACGTTAACATAGGAACCCTTCTTTGATATCCCCTTCACAGTTCTTGCATCCATTGAACTTGTGAGTTAATGGAGAGTTTCTGCTTGAATTTCTTTGCAGGATGTCAGAAAAGCCTCCCAGAGCTGCTGTTTTGATGCGACCTTCCTCCCACTCTCATAGATCTTTTGCTTGAGGATGCTCCAAAGGTTCTCAATAGGGTTGACGTCAGGGGAGGATGGGGGCCACACCATGAGTTTCTCTTCTTTCATGTCCATAGTAGCAAATGACACAGAGGTATTCTCTGGAGCATGAGATGGTGCATTGTCATGCATGAAGATGATTTTGCCTCGGAAGGCACAGTTTTTCTTTCTGTACCATGGAAGAAAGTGGTCAGTCAGAAACTCTATATACTTTACCAAGGTCAACACTCCTTGCTGACGTTGCAGCCTTATTGGGACATGGTGGCCATCCACCAACAATCCACTACTCCATTGATCTGGACCATCCAGGATTGCACGGCACTCATCAATAAACAAGACTCTTTGAAAATTAGTCTTCATGTATTTCTGGGCCCACTGCAACCGTTTCTGCTTGTGAGCATTGGTTAGGGGTGGCAGAATAGTAGGTTTATGCACAACTGCAAGCCTCTGGAGGATCCTACACCTTGAAGTTCGCGGGACTCCAGAGCCACCAGCAGCTTCAAATACCTGTTTGCTGCTTTGTAATGGCATTTTACCAGCTGCTATTGTAATCTAATAGATTTGTCTGGTAGTAACCTTCCGCATTATGCCTTTATCTGCACAAACCCGTCTGTGCTCTGAATCAGCCACAAATCTCTTCACAGTACGATGATCACGCTTACGTTTTCGTAAAATATTGTATGTTTTCATACCTTGTCCAAGGCATTGTACTATTTGACACTTTTCTGCAGCTGAGAGATCCTTTTTCTTTCCCATATTGCTTGAAACCTGTGGCCTGCTTAATAATGTGGAACATCTTAAGTAATTTACCTTTATTTGGGCTCACCTGGCAAACTAATTATGTTTCTGTTTCTGAG
The DNA here is from genome assembly GCA_016801145.1 of Umbra pygmaea. Lineage (NCBI taxonomy): Eukaryota > Metazoa > Chordata > Actinopteri > Esociformes > Umbridae > Umbra > Umbra pygmaea. Next base: position 17,643 of record JACXGM010005301.1, on the reverse strand, counting down.
ATTGATTTCAGTGATCCAAAGAGGCCAGAGACAAATACCGTCCATGGGTTTGATTTAAAAACAATATATTTAATGTTTATGACACTTAATTTTAACTTGCATAACAATTTGGAACACATTGTACACAGGATTATTATATAATTTACTGGGCAGTCCTATGCTTTACTCATGAAGGGTTGGCCTTATATACACAGGTTTCCTATAGAGTTTACTGGGCGGTCCTGTGCTTATACTCACGGAGGGTTACGATGCTGCTCCTTGCCCTGGTACTGTTCACGGAGGTCCTCTGTGTAGATGTTAAGGGGCTTGAAGGGGTTAATTGAGAGAAGCATGTTGCCTATGTATGTCTGGGACACAGAGGAACATTAGACTGTTACCTACATGAATGTTAGACAGACGGTGAGCTGACATGTTTGGTGAGAGACAAAGATAGGTCAGAGTTTCCCCATGTTTAGCTGCAGGGTCACATACGTAGATGGAGTCACGCTGAAACCTCTTCTTCAGATTCAGCAACACAGCGCTCTCACACACCTCCCTGGAGACACACACCAGTTAATACCAGTCTGTATGTGTGTGTGTGTGTGTGTGTGTGTGTGTGTGTGTGTGTGTGTGTGTGTGTGTGTGTGTGTGTGTGTGTGTGTGTGTGTGTGTGTGTGTGTGTGTGTGTGTGTGTGTGTGTGTGTGTGTGTGTGTGT